>JADRCD010208456.1:0-42161 GCA_019843815.1 Montemys delectorum | reverse complement strand
AAGAAGAAGAAGAAGAAGAAGAAGAAGAAGAAGAAGAAGAAGAAGAAATGATGTTGGCACTACTTGTTAAGACTAGATAATATATTATATAAAGAGGGTCAATATTGCTTCCAAACATCATGCTTTTAATAGAACTTTGTGAAGGAAAAGTATAATTAGATTTAATGAAACACTCTAATCCTAAGTAGGCAGCAATACCCTGTAAAATATGTAAATGTTCAAAGAATTCTATGATCTGTCTGCTCATTACTAATTATTTATAGAATTCTATAAAATATAACAACTGAGCATATAGAATTCTAAATGAATTAGAATCTTGGAGAATCATCTGAATACTACAATATGTGACCTGGTCATTTATATGTTCACTGAAAAGAAGAATGTGATTTATACTATAGAGGATGGGATGATTTGTTTCCTTTTCTGGTGCTTTTGTGATCTTTTGATCTTTTGTTGATAGATAGATAGATAGATAGATAGATAGATAGATAGATAGATGATAGATTATATATATGCTATATTAAATATATATTACATGTATACACACACACACACACACACATATATATATATATATATATATATATATATATATTACATATATGAACATATGGCCCATATACAAACACATAATCACATATGCACCTAACTATATAGCCATGGGCAATATGCCAGAGAAGTCTGGCATCTAGTGAGCACAAGTGGATGCTTTAGGGATGAATCTAGAGTGATTTCTACATCCCAGTGGGCTTCTTTAGGAAGCAGAAGCTTGAGCATTCACACCCTGCTTCCTCCAGCTAAACACTGCCAAGGCAAACATGTGGTTATTAGTAGAGCCATCCTTCTGTTTATCTTCTTACATTCTTCCTTTATAGTCATTATAGACAAAGGAAAAGAAAATAAATCAACCTTCTCCTTAATTATTTAACAACATAAAGATTTTCCTGATATAAGTAGATTGAAGTGAGGTAGGAGTCCCCTCATGACTAACTATGTCCATCCATTAGAATTGTGCCATGTCTGAAATTGCAGAGGCATGTAGTAAATTTAATCTTAGAGATAAACTAAGAAGTAGCTTTACTATCTCTAATTCCTATAAGACATTCATATATCATAAATAAATGACACAGTGGAAATAGCAGTACTTCAGTAACAAATAGCCAACATCCAGTCTTAATCTATGGCATATGTAAAAGGTTTTGGGGATTCAATAAAAAAATACATGCTACACTATTTCTTTGATTTAAAACTTGAAAAGTATATGTGCATTAGTCAGAAACATCAAAAAATATGAAGTTAAAAATGGTCAAATAATGTCCTTTTAAATCAGATTTTAACTTAAATAATATAGTGTTATTTGTACCAGTAAAAATAAACTTTTATTTTATCTAAATCAGAAAAAGATGTAAGAAAAAGAATGTTTTGAAGAGGGAAACTAAGATGCCATTCATAAATACACATATTTAAGGTGACAAGCTTATGTGGATGTGAATGTGAGGGTTGTTCTGAATAAGATTAACATTTAATCAGTATAATAAACAAAGCAGCTTGTCCTTGCTAATATAGAAGATTCTATTCCATCCATTGACAGTGCAGAGGAATTGTGGCCTTTGCTATGTTTAGATTCAAAGTTAAACTGAACTACACTCTTGGCTCTCTGAGGTTCCAGGTTGATGATAATATACATAGATTCATTCATCTTATTTTAATTTTTTGAAATTAAATTTAATTGTGATATATTTCTTTTAATTCTCTTCAACTCTTTCAGTGCACCCCTTCTCCCCTCCCATATTAACACCTCTACTTCTTTCATTGCTATTACACACACATACGCTCACACCCATATATTCCTAAATAAAACTGCTCACCTTGACTTGTTTAATCTCTGTGGCTTTGTAAGATAATTCTGCATAACTTGTTTTATGTTATACACCATTGTGTTTCTCTAGAGAACACAGATTTATATCTATGTTTACACACATATCAGTGATTTTATAATTTTGAAATTTCATCAGATAATACCAACAAATCACTGGACAATGTGTATTGAAAAGAGAAAAACCTGGAGTTTTACAGAATATTTTACAGAATATTGAGAAGTGTTTTTAATTTATCGTAAATATTATTCTTTTTAAAAATAGTGAAACAAATGTTATAACATTACTATGGGAACTTTAACTCTTCCTGTTAACTGACATCCATATGTGTTTCTTCATCAAATTCTTCAGGATTAAAGACAAAATACAAAATTAAGGAAACTGTATCATATTTTCTTTCATAACATTTGAACCACAAATATAGTTAATCATATATTACAACAAACATAAATAGGCTGTATAAAGTCTTATGAATCATTTAAACATCCTAAACAATAGGTGGAAACACCAAATACAAGAAATGCCTTATCATATTCTCAAATGTGAGACTCACCAGAACAAAGGCTCTTTTAAGGACCAATCTCAAAGTCTAAAACAACATTGACGTTGGTGGCTGGTTGAAAGGAAACATTGTGATTCAGATGGTCAGGGCTACTACTGCACATATTGATTTTGACAGCATGCACAGAACCTATGCAATTCTAAACCTTAATTTTAAACAACTAAAAATAATTTTAAATTTACATGATTTTTTTTATTAGGTATTTTCTTCATTCACATGTACACTTTCCCTCTCCCATTTTCCCCTCCAAAACAAACAAACAAACAAACAAACACAAGAACAAACCCCTTCTGCCTCCCCCCTCCCAATTAAAGCTAAGCTCAAAGAGGAGCACACAATCTCACCCGTCGAGTTGGAGTAATTGGCAGTTGATAGCTATTGAGAAAGGAATTGTTAGTCTTTCTTAGAGTGTAACCTTTGTTAAAGCAACCATTCCCTGGGGAAGGACAAAACATCCAAGTATATTTTGGGCATTTCAAATTGGTCTTGAAGAGTTAAAAATAAATAATAGATTCAAAGTTGGGTGGTTAGGAAACGTGGGATGGATCCGGAAAGAATTGGGAGTGACTATGATCAAAACATGTTGTACAGCCAGGCCGTGGTGGTGCACACTTTTGACCCCAGCACTTGAGAGGCAGAGGCAGGTGGATTTCTGAGTTCGAAGCCATCCTGGTCTACAGAGTGAGTTCCAGGACAGCCAAGGCTACACAGAGAAACCCTGTCTCAAAAAAATAAAAAAAATTAAAAAACCCCAAAAAACATGTTGAACAAAATGTGAATATCTCAAGAACAAACAATCAACAAACAAAAACTAAAAACAGAGTTAATACAGGAATGTGTTCCATGAGTCGACTTTGATCCTTTCCAATGCATATCTTCCTCTTGAGTCTTTGAAACCTTCCATCTGAACACTGAGGATTACTTCGACTTATCAGTCACCTCGTAACTCTTTACTTTTTTCTTTGAAAATGAGTTTGTCACACATTTTAAAAATACATCTGAAGATTTAGGGAATGTTAAACAAAACATGTTTTCTTAATCACAGTGGAAATCAGGAATGATTCCACTACCATTTCATGCTATGTATAATTCGTAGGGTACAAGGAATTGGTAAACTATACCACTTCTTGCTAAAGGGGCAGAATTTGACTCATTTTAAAAAGGAATGCTTCATTTCTTCTTACTGAAAGCTTTAAATACTCACTAAAGGATAGGCTCTTACAAAGCAGAATTAGGACTGGTCTTACCTTTCCCCCATGTTCCTAAAAGACTCAATATTTTATGGTGTGATAAAGATATGCAAAATAATAGACTTAAATTGTGCATAAACTGTAATAAAATTTGTATTAGAGGGTACTCTTCTTTCTATCCCTTTCTTTAATTAACTACCAAAATTGGGGGTACTCAAATTGACAGTATATTATACTTATCTGAGAAACTTTTGTTTTAAAAGGAGGGAATATAGGTCAGGGTAAGTTTTAAAAGTGTACCAGGTGATGCCAATGTTCACCCAGAGACATGAACACCTACACTGAGCCAATAGTTACTGAATATATCTGGTAATGCCTAGGAGCTCATTAGATGTATAAACAAATTAGGAACTCGGTAGTCAACTACTTCAGAAATTATGAAATAAGTCTGGAATCTTCAAAATTTGAGCATAAATTCTGTAGATTTTTCTCTATTACTTTAATATATAACTACCTTCAGAAATCATAGACTATATACACTATACCAAGTAAAAAAATGTGGTACTCAAGACAAATAATCAAAATAGAGAATGTGGAGGTTTGACAAACATTACAATAATAGGGCATTGGGATTAGACATCATGCTATCAAAATATCATGATCAAGTGTTACATATTCTTGTATATCCATTTCATAAATGTGGTATTATACCATATATTCAACTACTGCACTAGCTTCAAGAGTCTTTCCTCTTTAGAGATACTCTGTGCACCTCTCACGTGACGTTAAATGTTCCATTCTCTCAGTTCTGTCTTTCCATACAAAACGCCATTATGTAATCTATTTCCATGGATTCTTTCCACATTGGCTCTGTAGAATATTCCATTCTTTATGCATTTCAGACACTGGATCCTTAGGAGATATATATATATATATATATATATATATATATATATATCCTATATATATAAGGATATATATATATGAGCTATGTAAAATATGAAAAAAAATCAAGAAGGTTCCAAAGTGATGGCATTTTTTATTGGATATTTTATTTATTGACATTTCAAATGTTACCCCCTTTCCCAATTCCCCCCCAGAAACCCTCTATCCCATCCTCCCTCCCTCTGCTTCTATGAGAGTGTACCACCACCCACCCACCCACCCACCCACCCACTCCTGCCTCTGGCCCTCACATTCCCCTAAATGGGGGCATCGAGCTTTCATGGGACCAAGGAACTTTTCTCCCATTCACGCCCGACAAGGCCAACCTCTGCTACATATATGGCTAGGGCTGTGGGTCTCTCTATGTGTGGGGCACAGAGCACTTTTTCTTTTGACACTAAAGTTTTAGCAATAAAAGTGTATCCTATAGAATCTATCCAAGATCATAGGAATAGAGGAAAAGAATCAATGGCATTGTTACCTTCTGCTGTGCCCTATGCTTTTTCTGTATCAGAGAAAACTAGGAAAAGAACAAGTATAGTGACTTTATAAAGCTTTATCATTCCACCCTAAGCCCTGCTGGAAATAATATGACTTAAGCTTTAGAATTTGAATCCTAGCTTCACTAAGTTACAAGTTCAAGTATAGAATACTCCTGGTGGTCAAGAAGCCAATTCATTTCAGACAAAAGCATAGCTAATACAAAGAATTTTTTTATTATTATGGTATCTAATTTATGTGCAACTCATCACATAGGAAATCAGCTTTACTATAAATCTCTTTAGAATGCTATTTTTATGCTCTAGTCTTATGCTGCAATGTGAGAGAGATTCCCTATGAGATTCCTTGCCGTTGATGCCTGCCTTATTCCCCACTAGAACCACTTTTTCACAAAGTTTCCAAATCATTCAGTCCCTGTTACTACCTGAATCATTGAAGATGTAATTGTTTTGGATGTGTGTCAGATATTAACACTCAAAATATATAACACACCCTGAAAACTGTTGTGAAAACTTTTAGGATAGATAGACATTTTCTCTATGGGATGAAAAATTATGAAAATATAAAGATCCAATTCTTATTTATGAAATTCTGATATCCTTGTTTTTAACTGATACTGGAAAAATAATATTGAATGGACGCACAGTAAATTTGCGAGCACATTGATGGAACTAGAAATTATCATCCTGAGTGAGGTAAACCAGACCCCAAAGGCCATGCATGATATGTACTCACTGATAAGTGGATATTAGCCATAAAGTACAGGATACACAGTACAGGATAGTACAAGTCCATGGAGCCAAAGAAGTTAAATAACCAGGAGAGCCTAAAGGCAAATATTTGAATCTCACTCACAAGGGGAGATAAAATAATCATCATAGGTAGATTGAGGGACCTGGGTGGGAAAAGGGGATAGAGAGGAGGATCAAAGGAGTCAGATGAAGGGAGAACTGGGAATAGAGGCCTGGGAGAAAGAAAAGAAATCAACAGTGGGGAAGGGGGTATCTCTAGGACATGTCAGAGACTTGGAATGGGGGGAGGGTGATTCTAGCTGGGACTCCTAGCAGTGGAGGATATGGATCCTGAATTGGTCACTCCTGTACCAAGGCAGGACTCCCATTTGTGAGATAAGGACAACAATCCACTCACAAAATCTTCAAGGCCAAAATTGTTCTTCCTATAAGAAGTGCAAGGAGAAAGAGATTCCCCCCACCTCCACTCCAGGCAGCTGCAGATTTGTATTCATTCTCATGGCCCTCTGGCCCTCACTCCTGTCTCCCCTTATTCCTGATCCTGACACAGCCCCATTTCCCTCCCCTCCTCTCTCCCACCAAGTTCCCTCCCTCCATCTGCCTCCTATAACTATTTATTCTTCCTTCTAAGTGAGATTCAAGCATCCTCACTTGGAACTTCTATCTTGTTAACTTCTTTGGGTCTATGAGGTATATCATGGGTATCCTCTACTTTATGGTTATTATCCACTTATCAGTGAGTACATAATATGCACATCCTTTGGGTATGGGTTACCTCCCTGAGGAAAATTTTTCTAGTGCTATCTATTTGCCTTAAAAATTCATGATGTCCATGTTTTAAATAGCTGAATAGTATTCCATTGTGTAAGTGAGCCACATTGTCTGTATCCATTCTATTGTTGAGGGACATCTATGTAACCATGAGGTCCCATTTATCAATTGCTGATCTTAGAGCGTGAGCCATGGGTATTCTATTCAAAATGTTATATCCTGTACCAATGTGTTCAAAAAAGGCTATTTTCTACTTTTTCTTCTATTAAATTTAGTGTATCCAATTTTATGTTTAGGTTCTTGATTCACTTGGGCTTGAGTTTTGTGCAGGATGATAAATATGGATTTACTGACACTACTAATGAGACTCTATTATGCTTCCAGACATGAGCCTAGCATAACTGTCCTCTGAGAGGCTCCACCCAGCAGCTGACCAAAGCAGATGCAGAGACCCACAGCCAAACATGTCACAGAGTTTAGAGAATCTTGTGGAATAATTGGGAGAAGGATTGAGGGACCCAGAGGGTTCCACAAGAAGATCAACAGGGTCAACTAATCTGGACACTTAGGGGCTCCCAGAGACTAAACTACTAAACAAAGAACATGCATGGGCTGAACCCAGCCCCCCTCCCCCATTATGTAGCAGATATGCAGTTTGGTCTTATGCAGGTCCGACAAAGACTGGAGCAGGTGTGCCCCTGACTCTGTTGTATGTCCACGAATCCTGTTACTCTAACTGGACTGCCTTGTCTGTCCTCAGTTGGAGACCTTGTGCCAAGTTCTTCAGTGATTTGATGTGCCATGGTGGGTTGGTATACAAAGGAGCCTCTTCATTCCCAGAGGAGTAGGACAGGGAGAATTGGGTTAGGAGCTGTAGGGGTAACTGGAAGGAGAGGGGGGCTACAATTTGGATGTAAAGAAAATAAATAAATTAATTGAATGAAAAAAAAGAACAAAAAAAGCTTACTCAGATAACCTCCAAAATATGTCTAATTTTTAGCAGTTCCTAATGTATCGTTCAAGTCCAATGTTTTAATACAATATACTCAGACTTCTAATTTTCTGTTTCTATGTTTTGTTTTACTTTAGGAAAAATAAGAAACACAATCTTGAATATTCTGCTAGTATCCACTTCTCCCCTAATTTAAATGCTAACTGAAGACCTTTCACACAGTCTTGGGCTTTTCCTGGCATTCAACTCTCCAGTTTCAGTTGCTGATGTCTCTTTCAGACTTGCCTAATCAGATCTTGGCCTCCTTTTACATGAACCGCCTAGATCCAGGGATAAGTACTTGATCTAATTTGGCCTCATACTCATAAACAATAAGTTTTTTGCAGATGTTTTTGCTTGAAAATTTGAACTGGGAGTCATTTTTTTCAGCTACAATTTTTGAGAATATGAAATATGGGGAACTGGTGGCCACTAGACCATTTTAACTGTAAGAATATACTGACCATGAAAACAATACGGAAGGAAGCATCACTAAGAGGTGGAAATCCTATCAAGAATGGGAAATATTTCAAAAGAAATCCCTTATGGGGATTTATCACACACATACACACACACACACACATACACACACACTGATAATTTCCACACAATATGTTAGATATAAGGTTTGAAGTTTTGCAGAGGAGTAAGATACACATAGTGATCTAAAATAGGTTTATGAAGCAGAAAGGCATCTACAATTTATTTAAGTATGCTCTGACATGCTCAAATGTCTTGGACAAATAAGGCAATTAAAAAAGAGTTTCTTTAACTGATGTACTAGAATGTATCAATGGAATTTGGGAAGAGGACAAGCTATAAATAAAGAAGCAAATATGAATGGATATGAGTTTTTAAAAGATCTTGGTAGTGATAGAAAGCCTTAGGTAGTTTTATCTAAATGTGTTTTGACAATGAGATAGAATCAATAGTTGACTTATAACTGTGTGTAAGAATACTGTTGCCTCTTTTAAACTTTTGCTGCTGAGAATAGAATATCAGTTGCCATTTTAATCTAACATTAGTTATTAGGAGGTAGAAGTAATGTCCAAGCAGATGGTTGTTAGTAAACTGATGACTACAGTTATGGGTATGTGTCCAAATACAATCCTCAGAATTTGGTGTGCTACGGAGATTCCCAAATGTGACTGCCAAAATAAATCTGGTCTGCAAACTAATTTTGAGGATTTTTACCCTCTTAATTATTCCCCAGCATTTTGAGAGAAACCTATTTGTAAAAACCTGAAATTACACAGATATAGACAGTTACAGTATTCATTAATGCAACTTTCAAGTTTCTTAAAGTCATTGAAGAAAAGATATTCCAATACACACCTCATGTCAGTTTCACCAGTCTCATCAAATATGTTTCTTTATTGTAAAACTATCTTTTATTCACTAGATGTAATTGAACTGCTGAATAAGTTCACCATTCTTGCTTGTATTGAACTCTAGCTGGCTGGTTCAACTCAACTCTTCTGGCTTAAACTCTTCTCCAAGCTGACTGATTCAATTTGGCTTTTCTCAACATCTCACTGAATTGTTCTGCTTGGCCTCAAGCTAAGGCTGGCAATTTGTTCTAATCTTCTGGATCCTCATCCTTCTTTTTCTCTAGCTTCAACTGTCTCTGCTCACTTGCACTGTACAAACTACACAAACTGAAAAGAACTCACATGGACTCAAGTGCATTGCATACTCTGAACTGCCCCAAATTGCACTGAATGAACTCAATAGAATGAACTGATTCTACCTGCTCTCTGTGCTACTCTTAAGTAGCATCTCTTCTTTCTATTCTCATGAGAGTTGGGTGTGCCCTATCTGATTCATTCTATCAAATCTTTCTCTGATTTATCACTTTATCTGCCCTCTCAACTAGAAGTCACTTTCAAACCTGTCTGCTTCCTTCTGCAAACTAACCTTACCTTTATTGTTTGGGATTAAAGGTGTGAACTAAGGACATATCTGTATCCCAGGCAGAGAGAGTAAATGTGTGTGCTATGGCCATGTCTATATTCCAACCAGATCACACAAACCTGGAGTGTCTTTGCACGTGGTCTCTTATGGCCATGTTGCTAGGATTAAGATTCCTCTACACATTATTTATACAAAACGAGTTTGCAATCAATGTTAGTTTCTTACTGTCATCTCACTTTCATTAGCTTCCCTATATTTGATAATTTTTGTATATATTACCAAAACAGGTGACCGAGTATTCCATGTCGACCAGTTCTTCTGTGAGTTTTGTCTCACAATTTATTGACACACAAGCTGCCTTTTCTACAGGAAGTGGTGCTCAGGGCCTCAGTCATTACTCAGCTTGAACTTATAATGCTCGTTGATTGTCAAAATGTGTAAAAAGTATGTTAAACTGACCACAGAAAAATCCCCTCCTCTACCTAGTACTTATAAGGGCTTACCTTAAAGGCAGGCAACTCTTCTAAATTCTCTAAAATGTACTCAGTATTATACTTAAGAAGATTACACTCAAGAGTTCACCAGGTAATGGTTTCCCCAGCACCTTTGCAGAGTCATTTCCTTTGGACTTTGTCCTTTGATAAAATGCAGAAGGCACTGCTAAAAACTGGACGATGAAAAGCACACAACTGTGGTCATGATGATGGTGAAAATGAGCACGACTTTCATCATGTTACACAGCATTTAGAAGGACTTTTGAGAGGGCAAACAAATAAATTATGCTTTTGCAGTAGCAGAAGTCATTTCCTTAAACATTTGGCTTGCTCTTATAGTAGCAAATTTTTATTCAGCTTTAAGGTAGATGTCAGGTTGTCACCTCTGCAGTGAATTAGAAGCACTTATAGATTAACTTCCATAACTTCAGAGATGTTGCAAAAAGTCTCAAGAGCATGGCTTCCTAAACAAGACCTGAACAATAAGGACACCAATGGGTAAGCAATATGTAAGGGGAAAGCTCATAGGGTTTCAATCATAGTCAAAGAACCAAGGATAACTAAGGAATTTTGACAGCTGTAGAAATGGTCTTACTACTAATTGGAAGAGCTACCAATTTGGTTGTGTGTGTGTGTGTGTGTGTGTGTGTGTGTGTGTGTGTGTGCATGTGTGTGTGTATTGAATATATTGAATATATTATTATATAATAATGTTATATTATTATATTAAAATATATTATATACACATATACATCGAAAGAAAAATTATGTATAAAAAGAACTAGAAGAAGGAAATGGAGGAAATAATATAATTTTAGTTTCAAAATTAATAATTAATTAACAAAGATGTCATCACTCTTTTGTGGTTAGACATAATCTTAATTCTGATAACTACCCAGCTCACCTGGGTTGTTTTTCTGGACACACAATAGAATTGAATAAGCGTAATATCCTCATTCCTCATCTAGAATACTTGTATAGGAACAACAATAGCTACCTGAATTTCAGCTCAATAGATACATATTGAAAATTAATTTGCCAGGTTCTGTGTTAAAAATCTGAAGTTGTCTATGCTACATTTAATCAAGCTCTTAATTTTATATTTGTCTTTGTTTCCTGCTTTTATTTTTATTCCCCTCTGCTATATTATCTTCAGATTATCCAAAAGTCCTGGATATATACTTTTTTTGTTGACCTAGATTCAAATTTACACACTGTGAAACAGCTATAAATCCCTATTAGGGTTGTAAAAGGCAAGGGTCCAACTGGTATATATGCTATCAAATTTTCATATAAAGCTGAATGGTCCTTGATATTAATGACTTGGCCAAAGTGTGCCCCAGCGTCCTCAGGATACTTTATAAAAAAGAGATTTGAAGTGGTTTTGTTAAAGGTAATTCACCTACTCTTGAATGACCCAAGGATATCTGTGCTCTGTATGTTAGCTTTGTCAATAGTCTGTCTCTGTCTATCTCTCTTTCTCTCTTTTCCTCCCTCCCTCTCTACCTCTCTGTCACTTCACCTTAAAGAACACTCTCTGAAAGCTTATGTCCAGTGTCCATCTTACTTGTGCTCATCCCATATGCTAATTTTGCATATGTCTTTAAGGCTGGGGTGTTAAGGGAACTTTCTTTTTTGCTTTGAGCTGCTAGAGTTTGGGGAAAGTGGGACATAAAGCCCTGTGGAGAGACTTTTTTTCTTTCTCTCTTTTTTTTTTGTCAAGCAATAGAGAGTATTACAATGATTTACAGAGACATGTTGAAAGTAAATTATGTTGTAAATGCCTGTCCCTTGGGCCGGCTAAGAATCACAGGGAAAAAAAAAATGCAAAAAGTTTGAAATTCCCAACAGTGAAGGTTGACGAGAAAATATGGTTTTGTTTTTCTATGAGTAAAAGTAACTTTTATGTTGTGTTTTCCCATGAGAAATTATAAACTTTCAAAGGAATTTTAGTCTCTTGCATGCACATATAAGAGCAATTTATCTGGGACTGCTCCAGTGAAAACAGTCCTCAGACTTAAAGCTGTTAGAACTAGAGCTGAGTCTTTTCAAAACCACTACTTCTTATTTGTCCTTGGTGTCTCATCTTGTCAAAACATTTACTCAGTCTTTGAAGTGCTGCAAGTTGGAAACATGTTAATAATATGAAAATGCATTTGTGCCTCCCATGTGGCTGCAATTTTTGAGGATACTCATCACTTACTTAATGACTAGTGAAAACTTTGCAGTAAGTATGATTATGTAGAAGGACATGGCTTCCAATGAATGCAACTTGTCAATGGAAAAAACCTGAATGTCACCAGTGGGTCTTAGCTTCTTTGGAGCTTCTTAAAGGCTCCCACAACACCGTCCATCAAAACTTTCCTCCCCCTCCTGACTCACCTAGAAAGATAAGCTGATAGAAATTCTATAGGTAGATGGACATTTTAAATAGCTCAATTCTATTTTGTGAATATAACACAATTTTCTTCCCCAGATATCAAGATCTATATTTACTTCAGCCTCACATTCCCTTCCTGGATTTTTTTTATAGGACTTCATATATTTTTTTATGACATAAACAAAATAAGCAGTACAAGTCTCAAACTACTCAGTTTCATTCTCAACTAACACTCAATTTCTACACTGTTGTTTACTGTTGGCTCATTGTGATCGTTACATCTTTAGAGTCACTCCGTGTGTCCCCATCTCCAAAGCTCTCCTTGCCAAAGGTTCAAGTTGACTTCAGTGTTTATGAATCCTCCTCATCAAAATAAAAAACTAACCTATCTATCCCACGGCAGAGAAATTTTTCCAGCCTATGTCATACCAGGGACAATGAAGATGCATAGTGATTCACTACTCCCTGCCTGTCATTTCAGTATTTGCATCAAAACTCCAGTGTGCACAAGCAGGGTAAATACCCCAAGTCTCCAGCCCTTCTGATAAAGCGCTGCATTCTTAGGGAATTCATCTCTTTCGCATCTCATCTATTTTTTTAGATTTTCTACAAAACGACCATAAAACGTTAGGAAAGCTATAAACGTCATAAAGTACATGTGTATCCCATTGACTTAAAGTAGCTGTTTATCGTTTCTTCCATATACAGCTTCTGTGACGAACAGAACGAAATGTAAGCCAGCATCATCCTCATTTGCTAATGCTCTGCTGAATAGGCAGAGACCCTGCTGCCATGCATTGTGTCTGCACCCACCCCTTCATTTTCTCTGTCTGTGATAGACATATCCTCATTTATGGATTAACAAGTATAGAGATCATGTCACCTCCTGACATAAATGATAATATACTTTTTTCTCTGAAAGATATGTTTAGACAGAATAAAATCCCTATGAAAAGGATCAGATTGAGTTGTTGGCTAAATAGAGCTACTCGATTAAACATACCACGGGGCATGCTTTATGGAATGAGAATGCTTAAAGCGAATACTTTATTCATGGAGGAGGAGGGGTCGTAACTCCAGTTATACAACTAAGAATTTTTCCCAAAACGATCAATTTTTACTCAATTAGATCACAATTATTACAGGGAAAAGATGAAGAGAATCATCAAAAAAAAAAAAAAGTCCTCAAACACCCTTAGTTTTCTCATGGCTGTCCTACAAAGGAGGACTATTTTTAAATGTTAAAATTCTTAATGTTTAAACCTAATTAATGAAAATAGAACAAATATAATCCCATAGTTGAATATGATTATCTATAAAGGGTTTATCAGGTATTGTTTTTGTTATTCACTAATTTTATTCATGTACATAATACATTCTCATTGGTCACCTGTCCCCTCACCTGCCTGTTGTTGCTCCTCAATCAATACTAATCTCTGTTCAGAGGTTATGTTTTTGATATGTTAATTTAACCAGGGCAATTTCTATGACCACTGGACTTGAATAATCCATTGGCATCTGATGGAATCCTCAGTGGATTATATACAACAAAATGAACTCTTCACACCTTTGTGTAACTGATTGGCAGCAAATAATTCAGCAGAAAGGGATGGGGCTGGCCCCACAAGTTCTTCCTTCATCCTGTCTTGAAAGTTGACAGGCCCATTATCATACAAATCCAATGTAGGCATCCACAGCTGTTGTGAATGTGTGATTAGAATGTCTCTGTCTTGTTCATAACACTATAATCCATAGCTCTTCTACCTATTTTACAGCTCTCACATTTCTTCTATCTTTATTTTCAGTGTTTTCTGAGCCTTAGAGGGGGTGAAGTAAATGACTTGTTCCGGAGTAAGCATTCATCTGCATTTATTCAGAATACTTGGTGTATCCATAAAACTCTGCATTCATCACAGTTCCCTAGAAAGAGAAGCTTCCTGCTTAAGACTGAGAATAATGTTTATGCATGTATACAAACATAAATATTAAGAGGACATAGCTTAACTTTGCCAGTCTTGCCAAACAACAGTATTTATCCATGAGGGCCTAAAAATCTCTCTGGATATATATATAGATAGATAGATAGATAGATAGATATAGATATAGATATAGATATAGATATAGATATAGATATAGATATAGATATAGATATATAGTAGTTTGTTGAGAAGAAGAAGAAGAAGAAGAAGAAGAAGAAGAAGAAGAAGAAGAAGAAGAAGAAGAAGAAGAAGAAGAAGAAGAAGAAGAAGAAGAAGAAGAAGAAGAAGAAGAAGAAGAAGAAGAAGATGAAGAAGATGAAGAAGATGAAGATGATGATGATTTCTAGTGCCAGGCATAGATTCCATCCTAAAGAGCAGATCTCAAATTCTATCAGAAAATATTGGTTACCTCCATAAGTGTCACTGTTGCATAAGAGGGCAAATCTTACTTGGCATGCTGGCCTTGAAGTCTGTAGAATTTACTGGTGCCTCCTTTTCTCCCCTAGAAGCTTGCACAGCACCTTTGAGGATAGTGAAAGGATTACGGTGTTGGGTGTGGCAGAACCTTCCCCTAATGAATAAAGATTTCAAGGTACCAATCATTGGGCAAGTGGGCTGGACTCCAGAGTGGGAAACAGGAAGAGGAGAAGGAGAAAGGAACTTCTTATTTTGGACCAGAGAGAGCCTGGAAGCACAATGTAAGTAGCCGGAGGCTGTCTGCTTAAGTGGCAGATCTGTCAGAATATAACATAGAATACCTTACAAAATTCAGATGCTAGATTCTGTGCTCAGTGATTGTGTTACCTGTTGATTATAAAGTAAGATTGTGTGGCGTTTTCCTTCTAGCAGCAAATCAACTGGGTTCCAGAGAAAGATACGGGAGGAAAGCATGGTGGGCAGGAGTGCACCCCAGCCAGACATGGAATTTTAGGAGTGTTGATTAGGTTTCGTTGCAGCCAGCGTTTTGGAGAGCCGGAAGAGCAGAGCCAGCGTGGGTGTAACAAGACCAGGCTAAAAGGAAAGAATGTGGTTTCGGCCTGTCTACTGGCTGGAGACTGACTGAGGCCACCAGCCAGGCTAGCGTGGGATGATTTGTATATTTAATGCAACAATTGTGTAAGAAACTTCCAGCCCAATTTTATTTTATTCTCTCTACATAGTACCATCCAAGATGGATGACACTTTTAGCAGTGGGGACAGATCATCTAACTTTCGAAGGTAGCTAAAAGTAATGGTAAGAGCATATTTGTTCCAGAGAGAGAACTCTTGTCTTTGTTAACAAATAATTTATAAGAAGGTAATCCACACCTGGCATTAGGGTGTGTTTGTTTGTTTGTTTTTGTTTGTTTAATAACTCACAACATTTGGGAATAATTTTTCAGTTATTTTACTAGTTCATATATGGTATTTCCCCCTGAAATATTTATTTTAATTTACTGTGTCCAATCCCATTGCCTCTCCTACCCTCATACCCTTTCCGATTAAACTTTTATACCTCTAATAGTACAACTTTCTACTTTCAAATTACCTGCATTCTATTGTCCCCTTTCCCATAGAGCAACTCGCATGGCTGAGAGGTTGCCATACTGAGGAAATAGAGAGTGAAGAAATTACAGACATATATCGGAAAAGGTGAGATTGGGTGGGCTCTGTGCTCTGATGGAGACACATTAGAAGCAGCCTGGAAATGGAGTGTGTTCATTACATATAGCTCTATGAGCTGGAAAACAATTAGTTAATATCAGTGTGAGGTCTGAAGAGTCAGGTTACAGCATACAGGAGCAGGAAGGCACAGTTGATATTTTCTGTACATGATTTTAACTAAAGGTCACATCAATATCTGTACTCTGGCCAGGGGAAGATTTTGCCATTCGGGTGAGCTTATCCTGGAGAAGGCCTTGCCATCCCCATGTGTCTCAGTCATGAGAGTCCTTGACAGCTACCCTCATGTCAATAATATACATTCTCCCAAGGCTTCATCCACTCTCATACCTTGACCTTAAGATATTTTCCCAAAGACAGTTTTTCTTCATTATTGGTTTCTTTAGGTACCATTTTTATACTAAATGACACAGAGACACTGAAGTGACAGAATAAAAATGGGGGAAGAGGGAAAGAATGACATGTATTATTTGCTTCTTTTCATGGCACCGAACTGAAAAACAAACATGCACACACATGTGGCCACCAACACATATACACATGGGAAGGAGAGAAAGGATGAGACAGAGGAAGAAGGAGAAGAAGAAGGGGAGATATGGAGAGAAAGAGAGAGAGGGAGAGAGAGAGAGAGAGGGAGAGAGAGAGGAGAGACAAAATCTTTGACTCTCCCTAGAGATGACATTGTCTTTTAGGGTAATTTAGGGATTTTGAGATAGTTTCAGAAAAAAAATTATATGGAAAAAATCAGCTATGTGATTAGGGAGTTGAAACACTGGCAACCTAAAGAGAAAATTTGGCAAAAAATCTGGAATCTGAGTACTGCCAGGTAACTGATAATATTGTAAATTATGTCTCCTTAATGAAATCCCAACACAATTCTGGACTGCAAGGCTCAGCAGAGTTCCCTGGTTGGCAAATACGTTGATGTAGACATCATATACCTAGATTCTGCTGGGGAAGGTATGGATGGGCCTTGATGAGAGTGGCCCATATAGACCTTGCAGTGTGAGTCTCTACTTTTGGTTGGTACTGATTTCTAACATTTACAACAAAACTGCAATTAGCTCAGTAGTTTCTACCGCATATAAAATCTGAAGAGATACTAAAGATCCTTGAGTTAAAGGAGGTCATGTAGGACTATGTTCCAGTCTACACGTTTCTTTTTTGTCTTCAATTTTTCTCTCTTTTCTTTTACCTTGAGACACATCTCACAGAGCCCGGGCTGGCTTTGAACGTAGATGATGATGAGTGTCCATTTAAGTTAGTTGTTCATTCTCTTAATTTGTGTGGCTTTTACTTATTATTCATAACAAGTGTTGGTCTCTACATCCCTTCATATCAGACAGGAAGACAGAAGTCTCAAGTAGTTTCATTAAAGTCTTTTTTTATGAATCAGTTATTTTATTTATTTATATTTCAAATATTGTGCCCCTTGCCCTGATGTTCCCTCCACAAATCTTCCATCCCATCCCCTCTTTTTTGCCCCTAAGAGCTTGCTCCCCCTCCCAAATCTTTATTCATTTTACTTATATGTCATTAGCTAAAGATGAATGATTAAGCACTTAGCAGGATTTATCTTTTTTCTTATTCTAAGATATATTACTTTTATGCATATTTTCTCTAAAAACCATAAAAACTTGTTTTTCTGAGAAAATGTTCTAAATATTTTTTACTAAAAACTTTTATTTATCCTATTGACAATGTCCTTTGCCTTACAAAATCTTTTTAATTTTATGAAATCCCATTTGTCAATTATTGATTTTACAGCATGAGCCATTGATGTTGTGTTCAGGAAATTTTTCCCTGTATCAATGTGTTTCTCTTCTATTGGTTTCATTGTGTCTGGCTTTATATGGAGGTCCTTGATCAACATAGACTTGAGCTTGGATGGTTTTGGCTTCATCTTCAAAGATCAATTGACCATAGGTGTGTTGTTGAAAATGCTGTCTTTTTTCCATTGGATGGTTTTTAGCTCCTTCATCAAAAATCAAGTAACCATAGGTGTGTGGGTTAATTTCTGGGTCTTCAATTCTATTTCATTGATCTACCTGCCTGTCTCTGAACCAATACCATCTGTTTTTATCACTCTTGCTCTGTAGTACAGCTTGAGGTTTGGGATTGTAATTCCCCCAGAAGTTCTTATATTGTTGAGAATATTTTTCACTATTCTGGGATTTTTCTTATTCTGAATGATTTTGAGAGTTACTCTTCTGACCTCTGTGAAGAATTGAGTTGGAATTTTGATGAGGACTGCACTAAATCTTTAGATTGCTTTTGATAAGATGGACATGTTTTCTATATTAATCCTGCCTATGCATGAACATGGGATATCTTTCCATCTTCTGAGGTCTTCTTGGATTTCTTTCTTTGGGGACTTGAAGTTCTTGTCATATAGATCATTCACTTGCTTGGTTAGAGTCACACCAATTTTATATTATTTGTGACTATTGTGAGGGGTGTTGTTTCTCTAATTTCTTTCTCAGCCCATTTATCCTTTGAGTAGAAGAAGGCTACTGATTAATTAGAGTTAATTTTATATCCAGTGACTTTCCTGAAGTTATCAGCTGTAGAAGTTCTCTGGTAGAATTTTTGGGATTGCTTATGTATACTATCATATGATCTACAAATAGTGATATCTTAACTTTCCCCTTCCCGATTTGTATCCCTTTGATCACCTTTTGTTGTCTAATTGCTCTGGCTATAACTTCAAATACTATAATGAATAGATGAGGGAGACTGGGCAGCCTTATCTTGTCTCTGATTCTAATGGAGTTACTTTGATTTAATTTATTGTTGGTTATTGGTTTGCTGTATACTGCTTTTATTACATTTAGGTATGAACTCTCTATCCAATAGAGTGCTAATATCCAAAATATACAAAGAACTTAAGAAGTTAGACTCCAGAGAACCAAATAACCCTATTAAAAACTAATACAGAGCTAAACAAAGAATCCTAAGCCTAGGAATCTCAAATGGGTGAGGAGCACCTAAAGAAATGTTCAACATCATTAGTCATCAAGGAAATGCAAGTCAAAACAACCCTGAGATTCCACTTCATGCTAATCAGAATGGCTAAGATCAAAAATTCAGGTGACAGCAGATGCTGGCAAGGATGTGGAGAATGAGAAACACTTCTCCATTGTTGGTGGGATTGCAAGCTGGTACAACCACTTTTAAAATCAATCTAGCAGTTCCTCAAAAAACTGGAAATAGTTCTTCATGAAGACCCAGCTATACCACTACTGGGCATATACAAAAGCTGCTCTAACATATTACAAGGACACATGCTCCACCATGTTTATAGCAGACTTATTTTTAATAGCCAGAATTTGGAAAGAACCCAGATGTCCTTCAACAGAAGAATGGATACAGAAAATGTGCTGCATTTCCACAATGGAGTACTACTCACCTATTAAAAATGATGACTTCATGAAATTTGCAGGCAAATTGGATAGAACTAGAAAACATCATCCTGTGTGTGGTAACCCAGACACAAAAGATACACATGTACTCACTGATAAATGGATATTAGCCCCAAAGCTCACCATGCCCATGACACAACCTACATGGAGCTTAGGGGAAGGAAAACCAGGATATGGATGCTTTAGTCCTGCATAGTTGGGGGGAAAGGGTTGATTTCAGGGTAGTGGGAAGGGTGAACTAGTAGGGAGAGAGGAGTGGGAGTAAAAAGGAGCCAGGATCAGGTACTGGAGGGGATGGAGAGAGAGGTACAGAGGTTTAGGAAATCATAAAAATATGTGGCAATGGGTGATGAGGAACTGGTGATAGCTACTGGAGGACAGACTACCTCCAGTTGATAGGCAAGGTCCCCAGTCCAGGGATGGGACCACCCACCTATCTCAAAATTTTTAACCCAAAAATGTTCCTGTCCAAAGGAAAGACAGGGACCAAAAAAAAAAAAAAAAAAAATGGAGCAGAGACTGAAGAAAGGCCCATCCAGGGACTGCCTCACCAGGGTATTCATCCTGTCTATAGACACCAGACACCAAACCCCAACACTGTTGCTGTTTCCAAGAGTCACTTGCAGACAGGAACCTGGTGTGTCTGTTCCCTGGGAGGTTCTGCCAGCACCTGAACAATAAAGATGTGGATGCTTGGAGCCAACCACCAGACTGAGCTCAGGGACCCTGTGGGGAAGCTAGTGGAAGAACTAGAGGAGTAAAGGGGGATTGCAATCCCATAGGAATAACAATGTCGCTTGGCTGGACCACCCAGTGCTCCCGGGCACTAGACCAACAACCTAGGAGTGTACAAGGAGGCATCCATGGCTCTAGATACATATGTAGCAGAGGATGACCTTGTCTGACATCAGTGGTAGGAGAAGATTTTGGTCCTGTGAAATTTGATTCCCCAGCATAGACGAATGCTGGAGTGGTGGACCAGGAGCAGGTAGGTGAGTAGGAGAGCACCCTCATAGAGGCAAAGAAGGCAGGAGAGGGCAGATGTGGGATGGAGGAATTGTGGAGTTGTTGAGGATATTATTAGAGATGTAAACAAATGGAATGATTAATAAAAAAAAACTTTTATTTATAATTAGAAAATCTTTTTTCTTTCCTCATTAAAAAAAAGTTCCATAATATATATTCTGATTATGGCTCCCCCCCCTCCTCTTCCCAAACAATTGCTATAACACACTCTCCCAACTCCTTGACTTTTCTTTCTTTATAAAACAAACTGGAAAAAGTTAACTAAAAACAAACAAACAAAACAATAGCATACATATACACAAAACACATGAAAGCACAAAATTGGAAGCTATAACTCACAAGCAAAAGACCAGTAAGACAATACCCAAACAAAGCAATGTGAGGCAAATTTTCTGCAAAATTGTCATTGACTCTCTTACTTTATCTCCCCACCCCCACACTCAACTTGATTCAATTAAACTGGTCTTCTAGGAGCTCACAGAGACTGAACCAACAAAATAAGGCCTGCATGAGTCACCTAGATCTTCTACGTATATGTAAATATAATTGTGTAGCTTGATCTTCTTGTTGGACTCCTGATATTTGGAGCAAGGGCTGTCTCTGACTCGTTTGCCTGCTTTTTAGACCCTTTTCATCCTACTATGTAGCCTTGTTCAACTTCAATATGAAAGAAGGTGCCTAGTCTTAATACAACTTGAGATCCCATGTTTATTTATATCCATGGGAGACCTGCCCTTTTCTATAGAGAAACAGAGGAGGAGTAGATGTGGAGGGCGGGGGAGGAAGAGACTTAGAGGAGAGGAGAGAGGTCCAGATGTAATATATGAGAGAAGACTAAATAGAAAGAAATAATAATAAATGCCACTGGATTTGTTTTGTGTTGGCCATCTGCTACCGTGCATGAGATAAAGCCTGCCCTTAAATGTGTTAGTATGGAAATTCAAAGGAAATCTATTCATACACACACACACACACACACACACACACACACACACACATTCTGCTCATATATTATCTATATAACAGTTACCATAATCACTTAATCAACTACTTGGTAGAAAAAAATTAGACTTATTACAATGAGCTTTATTGCTTCTTTCACAATAGTTGAAACACACCTCTTAACAAGACAGAGCAAATGTTATGTGATTCCCAACTATAAAAATTCCTAGGCTTTTAGGATGTGTATGGATAGTTTAACTACATGTCATTATTACAACGTGTTTCTATAAAGACTATCTATTCAATTTGTTTTTTTCCTGTGAAATGGGTGTCTTACTCCTTCAATGTTACTGTTATTTTTATTTTTATAAATTATCTATAATCTTAGTCCTGGATTTCTGCAGTATACAGATTGTCCTTTCATTTTAAATTTCATTTTATACATTTCTCATAGACAAGGTTATAATCCTAAAGTTTGTTTCCTCAAGCTCTTTATTCTACAAATGAGAAAATATATGCACACCATTAATTATAGAAAAAATTCTGTTCATTAACCTTTCTGTACAATGTCATTTGCATTCTTGTAAAATAATATAAACCACTGTTAACACCAAGATGTATATTTTAGCCATCACTCTGATTTAAATTTTCAATTAGACATGACAGGATTCATACTCTAACCATGATGAACATGAAGAACTTCCTTAAGTAACTTAAAGATGGATATCCACTTTTAACATAGTGCCAAACACAGAACCGTAAAGTAATCCAGTTGTTCTTTTACAACCTAAGATCTGTGCACTCATTTGATATGTGGTGGTGAGCCAGGAGAAGCAGTTATGCCATCACAGAGAGAATAAACTCAAACTATAAAGTCTCCGAAGGTCTCACATGCGCCTCCAAATCTGTTAGTGATTTTGAGTCATTATTATATTTAGAGTTCCCTGATATTACAATTTCTATTTCTCATAAATTACACAAGAACATTTTCCTCATTACACATCCAGACAGATTACCAGAAAGCTTATTGGAGTATCATATTTAAATAATGTACTCTTCATATTTGTACATTCTCTGTGGTTAACTCAAAACACCAAAGCATTCATACCTAAGATGGAATTAATGCATTACTGTTGTAGTGATTTACAATCTGTGCCCCCATCAATTCCACAAAGAGAAAACATAAATGCCAAGCTAAAGTGACCCAAATGGAGAAAGAGCCCATTCCCCACTTCAGTGTGATTTGTGATATTTTCTAACTAAACCAATGCTAGCAATGGTATTACATTCAAATAGACATTCCCTACTGGAATGATGACAATTGGCAGGGGCTGGTGTAGGGACAGAGAAAGTATAACATTTGCAGTGTAATTGAACAAGGTTGTTTCCAAAACGGAAAAGCAGGCTTTCTCTGCAAAGTAAATTGTGAGATGAGGTGGGCATAAGCCATCATCCTGGGTATAGAAGAGAATCTAGAAATGTCATAAAATCTCTCTTTGATCTGTTGTCATGAGTGTTGGTTGTATGGGAAATTAACATATTTAATTAACTGTCTGACCAAAGCAGCTGTTACCTTATATAAAACCTTGAACATTGATGCCTAGCTTATCCCACTAGGTGTTTGAATGTGCCAGTGGCATTAGACTGATGGTATTTTTATATTGCATGGCACAGCATGATTCCTTCTGCAATCAGCTCAAGTGAAGATCTTCTTTAAATTCTTAGTGAGAATAATGATGTTCTGACTCAAACTGCTTAGCAGCACACCATTTCAGGCCAGCTAACAGGACTCTTCAAGCACAAACCAAATAGGTTAAGCATCCCAATCACTCCAAGACTCTCGAAGAACGCCTGCTGCCTGGGAGGCAGAAGATCCAGCCATGTCTTGCTCTTCTTCACCACATATTGCTCTATTTACAGTTGATTTCTCATATTTTTGAAAGGCGATGATTTGCTTTCTAAATTTCTTTTTTTTTTAATTCTCAGGCTGCAAAATTTACAAATGGAAAGAAATGTTTTCAAGTCAGAAGTTACTTTCCATTAGTTTGCTAAGTTGAGGATCCAAAGCTATTGTGAAGATCCTATAAAATAAATTTAATGCATCTAATTTCATGGGGTACAAGGATTGGTTTGAAGAATTTCTCTGAGCAGTAAGTAGTAGGTAGTAGGTATCTTTTCTGACCATTCGAGAAAATGCTTCCTTTACTTGGTTTGTTATTTCACCCATTTGTGAGAGAGTAAGGATGAAGCATTTTCTATTTTGGAAAGCTGGAGCTTTGAAGGGCTGAGTTTATCTCTAGCTAAGATGGAAACCAGAATGTTCAATACCTTTCTCAGGGGGAATGTGGCCACACTGGTTATCTTGATTGCCTGCGCTGCCTTTTTCTGAGTGAATTTGCTTTGCATTGAATGTGCCTTCCTCATCATACCTTTGCTACTGGATACATTTAATATTTCCTTTGTGACATTTCTGAAATTCTTGGAAACTCTTGCAAAGTCTGCAGTTCTGGCTGGTACCATATGCAACTTACAAACACTTTGCCAGTTCAGCAACTGAGAGGCTCAAATCCTGATTAGACAGCAAGGCCTCCTCAACATCTATGGGAAAAAGTTAGCAAATGAGGACTTTGCTTACTGTATTATAAGCTGCAAATACTAAAATGTGCTATGATTACATGTATTAATTCATTTTATTTGACTGCAAATAATTTCTCTGAATACAAAACTAACAAAATATAGATATATGAATGATATTTACTTCATTTTAAATGGGCATATCCTGCATTATACATGCATTTGATCATGAAAATACACTACATACATACACACACACATATATATATGTGTGTGTGTATATATATGTGTGTGTGTATATATATATATATATATATATATATATTTATATATATCATATACAAAATAAAAACCATCCAGTATTAAATAAAGACAAAATACTGAATGGATAAAATGTGTAGAAATATACATACTATGTACATAGATACACATAGATTATTAGATAGGTAATTATAGATTTTATTTATGATTTGAAAACATAGTAAAAAAAACTATGCGTTTTTTACTAGGATGGCAAGATGTCTAAAAAGTCATGGGTGCTTGCATTCAAGCCTGATGATCCAATCACAATCCCTAGAAATTATACTGGGAAGAGTACAAACCAACTCCCACAAGATTTTCTCTGATCTTCATACACATGTAGTGACACATGTACCTCCATATGTATATACATATAAAAAATAAGTAAATTCCTAATATTAAAGAAATATTACTAAAAATTTATGGGGAACCCCAATTTTGTTACATTGCAAATTGTAGAGCGCTTATAAGCCTATGTCATTTTCAAGCTCAATTATAAGTAGAAATGAGATCTTCAGGCCACTAAGATTGTATAAGTCTGCAATACATATGCTTTGTTTACTGTGACCATGATGTTTCTGACTGCCACATTTAGACAAAATTAATTAGCTTCATTTCTGCTATTCACTAAGTATGCAAACATTTTGCTTTGCACTGGAAAGAAAGTTAGGAAGGGCTACATGAAATGCCTCTCTCATGTTACTAATGGAGTAGATGTGCAGATCCATAACTGGGGAGCTGGGAATTTGCTGGAAAGAGAAGTTTGATAAACACTTGCTTTAATTCCATTGATTTAATGTCTAGCACTAAAGTAGAGAAAAGTACTGATGCCAGATGTCCAGAATCCTAGTAATGTAGAAAGTAAGACAAGAGTTCATGAGTTCAAGAACAGCCTGGTGTACAAAGGAAGAATTTGTACAAATGTGATACTATGTTGTTAATAAAATTCGAATTAATGAGTTAAATCAGGTATTCAATTAAGGGATCTACACCTTTTCTGTATGTTTCATGTTGTGAGTCTGCTAGTAATCTTATCTGTTTGGACAGGTCAAATATAATAAGATATTAATTTCCAAAGTACTTTGTCACTCATAAGTGTCAGAGAAGTTTGTGTGTATGTACGAAGATCTTCTCATCTACATGTGTTATCTGTTCTCTTACTATAAGAGTCTTAAGTCTGATCAGTTGGTAAATTCTTTTGCCAGCTGGCAGTTGTTTTGAGTCTGAATTTAGCTCAGGCCAGGGATATGCTTTATTTATCCACATACCAGTTTTGTTTTTTATTGCATTTTATTTTATTTTTTTAAAAAATGACTACATTTTATGGTCCCCAATCTTCTCAACTGCCTTTGAAGATCTCCTTTCTGCCATCCTCTTTGGTAGTCTTCATCCCAGAATGCCTCATCATCCTCCTCCCTTAGGCCTGTCTCTCTGCTTCCTGTTTCCATGTCCTGTTGTAAGCTATACGGAATCTTCTGAGGATTTAGACATGCTTTCAGGGGGATAAGAATTACTACTGGAATTCTCATTATCACTTTGCTGCATTTTCCCACCCTTGCACTCCCATAGAAGTATGACTTTCCTCTTGTCCAGCAGTGGATATAGAACAAATTGCTACAAATACAGTTACTTAGGAGATAATGTGATTGTTCTGATTGTCCACCTATCTTTCTAGTTATACTATTGTAAGCTGTTTTTGTCCCAGAAATTATCTGTCTATAAATTTTGAAGATTCCTCAACCAAGTTTTCTATTTTCCCAGAAAAATGAGTAATACCTGAAGTAAATTAGAAGAGTGGAACTCCATGCTGTTCCATTTGCCTCTAGTTATAGAGTGTCTATACTAGAAGTGTATTTCATACTAACAATATGCAGCCAAGGTTTCATTTTTATTTGCTTGTTTCTTATTTGTTTTTTACAATTTTTGAATAATGTATATAATTTTATATGATAATTCATCATTTACAGGTATCCACCCTATCCATTTTGAAGAAAATAATAAAAGTCACAAATAGGAAAGAAGTGCCTCTAAAAAACTAACTTGTAGTAGAAAGTTACTGCAGCCATGGTTCATGAACTAACTTTGCTCATACTATACCTAGTGATGTCTTTCAGTCAGTTGTTGTCCATAGATGGATATCAACCTTATATCATATACTTGTACATCATTATACCATTATACAGACACAGCAGGTTGCATTTATTTATTCATTTGTTTATATGTATTTAGTTATATAAAATAATAATTAAACTAAAATTATAAATATAAATATAAAAATCCATGAATTTAAAAGGGGCTAGAGTGAAGCATGGGTTGGGTTGGAGGGAGGAAGTGGGGATAATGTAATTACATTTTAATTAGAAAAAGAGGAAAGAAGTAAAAACAAGAAAAATACATTCACCCTCCTTAGCCACCAGATAATGCAAATTGAAACTGCTTTAATATTCTATCTTACCTTAGTCAAAATGACTCAATATGAGAAAACAAACATTTGAGGAATGTGTAGGAAAGGGGGAATCCTTAAACACTGTTAGTAGAGGTGTAAACAGTTTTAACCACCATGGAAATCAGTGTGGTAGTGCATTTAAAACTAGACATAGACTTATCCGAAATAGACATATTACCCTACTAAACCTCTCTTGAAGATATATACCCAAAGATTCTGCTATAGAATCCATGTTCATTCTTCTATTTATAATATGTAGGACATAAAAATAGTCTAGATACTCATCAATTGATAAATAAATCTGTGGTGTGTGTACACCTGAATTTTAGTCATCTGTGAAAAGTGAATTTATGAAATTTGCATGTAAATAGGTAGAATTGGAGTATATTGCAAGTGAGGTAACCCTGACTCACAAAAGACTAACATCACATATCTGCAAACATATGTGGACCTTGTTGACAAAGTTCTATATTTCTGTGTTTACATTGGAGTACCTGTAGAACCCAGAAAAATGGAAAGAGCATTTGTAGTGGAGGCAGAAGATAGATCATAAGGGAAAGGAGATAGTAGCAAACACAGATGACACTAGGGGAAATGAAGAATAATGCGAATGTTATTAGGATATTATAACAGAGGAAGGGATTAGAGAGGGATAATTTAATACTAAGAGTATTTCCAAAACTATATGGAGACCTATATATTAACTGGATTTTTCCCTACATAATAGATTGTACTCCTGCCAGAATCCATAGTTGGCCAAAGAAAAATCTCATTGCCAGGTATGGATAACTTTCCTCAAGTTGTTAGTCAGAGAAACCTTCAAAACTATGTAACCTATTATCATTGGTCTTGGTTACCAACGACTACCAAAACTTTATGGCAAGATCTTTTTGCGGATAACACCACAAACTTCAGTCCCAGGGCATGGAGAAATCACAGTAATACTGACCAGGAAGCTCGTTTCCTCTTGGCTCACTTTCACACCACCAGAAGGTACAAAGCTCATTGTTGGGATTGTTGGGAGAGAGGAGTAAGCATCCTCTTACCTTGCTAGCAATGCACCAAGTTACAATAACTGTCAGTGTAGTAAGGTAAACTCATTTGTGAAATCGTTGCAGGAAAGTCTTGAGGGTAACCAAGTACTTTCTGAAAGAAGTTAAGATCCACACCACAGAAGTAAACCCATGTCTGGTTTCGAGAATCTGGCCAACAATCCATGGCTGGAAAGCTCATCAGCTGCACAAGATCAGTATCACATTGCTTTCAAAATTTATTTTTCTAAACTCAGCTTTTAAACTTCATTAAGTTTTTGTTTTATTTATTTGTTCATTTTCTTTAAGGTGGTTAGTGTAGAAAATCAAAAGCAGACAAACCAAAAAGAATGTTTTTGGTGTACTTGGGCAAAAATGTAATGATCTATGTTACAGCACTTTTCCCAAACAAGGTTCAGAGAACAATGGGAAAGTGAAATCCTGAGATTTGAATGAAACAGGAGAAACCGGTATTTTCTGCACTTAATTGGATTGCTGCCTTCATTAACTCATATCAGATGAGGTTTCCTGAACAAATCCTGAAAAAGATCAAGCTAGTAACTACTTTGACACAGAGGGAGCGGAGACTTAGACCTAGAATGTCTACCTAAAGACATATTGATGTGGTCCATGTTAGGGGAACTATGATCCAACAGCTGTTCACACAATTGTTTGGTGGAACATGTCAAAAGAGTTAAGAGTGAACTAGAAAAACGAATATCACATGTTTTCAATCATTTGTGGATATTAATGTCAAAGGTGTATATTTGTGTGTTTATAATGGAGTACCTGTAGAATCTAGACAAAAATGGAAAGAAACCTTGATATTTGTATTCATTTTAATGTTTCAATTGTTTTATCTTTTAGTTTGCTGAAGTTTTATACCTGATATGAATTTCATTCCATCCTTTTGTCTCTGATATCTTACATGTTGAAATTTTCATCTGAAAGTCTAGTTTGGAATATTTACATATTTTTCCATCTTAGATCTCTTAAACATCTGAATATAACAGTTATTTTAATATTTCACTAACATTCTAAATGTATATTTTCATGGTTAGCTTCAATTGATTTGCATTAAAGATTTTATATAGAATATTCCTTTTATATTAACTTTAATTTTGAGGCTTGTCTTAATATAAATTTTTGAATGCTATATATTTGCCATAATACTACACATAATTTCAAGTTATATTCTGGGAGAGGTTACTTATTTGAAATTTTTTTTAGGTTTATTAGACAAAACCAAATAGATATTCAATATATATCTCATAACTCCCCAATATTGAGACAAGATTTTGATAAGTCCAGGCACTGTGTTAAAAATATGAAATGCTTTTGAATAAAACCACACAATCCATGACATACTGGCTAAAGAGCACTAAGCAGTCAGGGTCCTACATGAACATACATAGTCAGCCAGGCTGGCTAGGATTGTACACATGAATAAACACAATAATTACAGATCAGTATTGAAAAAAAGGCATGCAAGAAGTAGGTACAGGTGTGAAAATAAATAGTTTACATCCATGGTCTAATGGATCCATGATCTAGTTAGCTACATCCATAGCTAATGATTCTTCTTTATACTGAACTTAGAATATTTTCCTTTATTTTTTCTCTTTCAGTTTAGTTACACAAAATGGTTTTTGCCTCACATTCATTTTTAATTCCATTCTTCTATTATGTTGGTATATATATTTTCTTAATTTTAAAAATATGCATATTTGGTTATAATTCAAATATGAAATATTGAAATGGATTTCTGGGAAAATGTGAGAAATACAACCTTTTAAAACAAAAAACTTGTCGGACTTAAAGGATTGTGCACACTTTACTTTTTATAGTGGCATGGAGCATAGGAATTTTCATGAAAACATGTAACAAAATGTTTTCCTCAAAAAAAAAAATAGAGAATTGTACAATTGCACATGCGTGCATGTTCTGTTTCTAACATAAGCTGGGAGACTTTTCACATTTGATTGTTTAGGCCCCAGTAATTTAGCAAATAGGCAAATAACGCCTCTACCATACCACTACTAGACCATAAAATTTCAGCTTTTTTTTTTAAGAGAAAAAAATGATCAACATAAAATCCTGGGATAAAACCCACAATATGAAACTTACTACCTTAATGAAATATTAAAATTGCATCAGGAATACTCTTCTGGCATTAAAAATAAACAATAACATTTCTCCCTAGTTATGGTTCACTTTGATTCTTTAAAAATTAATTATTACCTCTTTAAATATTTGATTAAATTAGATTTCAATGGGCTATGGCTACCCACAAAACACATGCTATTGTGTATAAATTCTCATCTCAATTCTGATATACTTTGTCATGTTATTTTTTTTGTTCTATGATGAATTCCTTGAATTTTACCTCAGTCATATTAAAAGTGAACAGAACAACAGCTATTATTTTCAATATAAATATTGTATCCTGTAAAGATGTATCATAAAAGATGAAGTATTACAGGAATGCCTAGTAGCTCCCTATCATACATTGTCTGAGTTTCTCAGTCATTAGCAACTGAACTTTCAAAAGTTTCCCCCAGAATTCCCAGGACTCATTCAGCTCAGCTGTCTATAATATACATAGTTTTGAATGCCAAGTCAAACATTTCTGGCATCTATGTTCACAATAGTAATAAAACCACATTTTCAAGGAAAATGAGGATGTTTAATATTGTGTTCAGTCTTCCTAGGTTCATAGACATTGTCTACTACATCCTACATTTAAAATGTTTCATGTGGCTATAAACTTATCATTATTAGCACGAAGAATGAGCAATTTAAGTCACTATTACTTTCCACAGAACTAGCTTAGTAAAATTCATAGTTGACTTAAATTTTCACAACTGTGTATGTTGTCATCCAATAAGCTTCAGCATTTATACCTAAAGAAAAAAAAAGCTATTCTATTTGATATACAAAAATCTTAGAGAAAAGGAAAAACATGTAGATGTGACTTGAAAATAAACACTTGTGGGCATTTTACTTATACAATATCTTATTGAAGCCATTTTCACATAAATCAAAACTTTATCATTCAATGACAAATGACTATTTCTTCAACTTAAACCAGTGTCGCTTTTACCATGCATGTTCCCAATTCTTCTTTCCAATCCACTTTCTACTTTAACAGTCAACTTAATTCTACTTTAACATTCAACAAAATAGTACTATACTCTCTCAGATTCCTGAACATGTAAACAGTGGACTTATGCCACCTCTTTAATTATCTAGGATCCTCCATGTTAATTCTGTTTTCTTTGATGTTGCCTGAATACCTAACCTCACTGTGGGAAAGACTTTTGCAGTGATGAGGCAAGAGCAGAATCCATGTTACTGATCTTAGTACTCTGACCATGATATTTGAATAGATTCTCCACTTAAAATGCAACAAACTCAAAAAAAAATTACCTGATCATCTCATTAGATGCTGAAAAAACATTTGACAAAATGCAACACCTCTTTATGTTAAGAGGATTGGAGAGATCAGAAATTTAAGGTCCACATCTAATCGTATTAAAAGCAGTATATAATAGCCCACATCAAAGTAAATGAAGAGAAACTTGAAGCAAGCCCACTAAAATCATTGACAAGACAAGGGTGCCAAATTTCCCCCTATATATTCAATATAGTGCTCGAAGTTCTAACCAGAACAATGAGACAACAAAAGGAGATACAAGGGATAAAGATTGGAAAGGAGGAACTCAAGATATCACTATTTGCAGATTATATGATAGTATACATAAGCAATGCAAAAAAAAAAAAAATCCAGAGAACTCCAGCAGCTGATAAACAACTTCAGCAAAGTAGATGGATATACAATTAACTCAGAGAAATCAATAGCCTTCCTTTACTCTAAGGATAAACAGGCTAAGAAAGAAATTAAGGAAACATCACCCTTCACAATAGTCACAAATAATATGAAATATCTTGTTGTGAATCTAACAACAAGCAAGTGAATGTTCTGTATGATGAGAATTTCAAGTCTATGAAGAAAGAAATCTGAAGAAGGTCCCAGAAAATGGGACAATCTCTCATGCTCATGTATTGGTAGGATTAACATAGTAAAAATGGCCATCACGCCAAAAGCAACCTACAGATTCAATGCAATTCCCATCAAAACTCCCAATAAATTCTTCATAGAGACAGAAAGAGCAGTTCTCAAATTGATCTGGAATTAAAAATAAATAAATAAATAAATAAATAAATAAATAACAGGATAGAGAAAACTATTCTCAAGAATAAGAGAAGTTCTAGGTGAATCACCATCCTTGACCTGAAGCTGTTCGACAGAGCAATAGTGATAAAAACCACATGGTATTGGTACAGAGACAAGCCAGTAGATAAATGGAATAGAATCATTGGAATAGAATTGAAGGTGCAGAAATGAACCAATAGACCTATGGTCACTTGATCTTTGACAATGAAACCAAAACCATCCAATGGAAAAAAGGACAGCATTTTTAACAAGTGGTGCTGGTTCAACAGGTAGAAAGGATGTAGAAGAATGCAGATTTATCAATTTTTAATCCTTGTACAAAACTCAAGTCCAAGTGGATCAAGGATCACCACAGAAAACCAAATATGCTTAATCAAATAGAAGAGAAAGTGGGGAAAGAGCCTCAAATACATTGGCACAGAGGAAAATTTCAGAAACAGAGCACCAATGGTTCATGTTTTATGATTAACAATCAACAAATGGGACCTCATAAAATTGAAAAGCTTCTGTAAGGCAAAGGACCCTGTCAATATGACAAAACAGCAACCCACAGACTGGGAAAAGATCATAACCAACCCTACCTCAGATAGAGGGCTAATATACAAAATATAGAAGAACTCAAGAAATTAGATTCCAGAGAACCAAATACCCCTATTAAAATGGGATACAAAGCCAAATAAAGAATTCTCAACTGAGGAATCTTGAATGGCTGAGAAGCACTTAAAGAAATGTCTAACATCCTTTGTTATCAGGATAATGGAAACGAAAATGACCCTGAGATTCCACCTTACACCAATCACAATGGTAAAGATAAGAAACAAAGACAAAAGTACTTGTTGGCAAGAATGTGGAGAAAGAGGAATACTTCTCCATTGCTAATGGACTGCAGGCTGGTAAAACCACTTTGGAAACCAATCTGCCAGTTCCTGAGAAAACTGTAAGTAGTTCAACCAGAAGACCCAGCTATGCCACTCCTGGGCATATACCCAAAAGATGCTCCAACATATAAAAAGGACACATGCTCCACTATGTTCTGTTTCCAGAAGCTAGAAACAACCCAGAAATCTCTCAATAGAAGAATGGATACAGAAATTGTCATACATTTACACATTGAAGTACAGCTCAGCTATTAAAAGTAATGATTTTTGCCTCCTGCCCAGTCCTTACTGCTGGGGCAGACTGCTAGCCAGACTGTACCCCTGAAGACATCATATCCTGAGCAACCTCAGAAGATCCATTGCACTCAGAGCAGTTGGTAAGAACACATCTCCCACACTCCAGAAGTCCCAAAGATGCTGCTAGAAACACAATGGACTTGGGACCCATCACTCCTCCTCCCAGTTGAATGCCACTCCCCTTCTGCCTACTCCTTTCTTCTGGGGCAGAATTCTAGCCAGTCTGTTCCCCTGAAGACACCATATCCTGAGCCATCACAGAAGATCTGCTGCACTTAGGACATCACAGCCTGAGGCATCCCAGGAGATCTGCTGTACACAGGGCAACTGGGCAACGGACACCACAGTCTAAAGACTACTGGGTGCTCTGTGTCATGCAGGGTAATTGACAGACTAAAAGCCTCCCTGGAATTCTGTTGCATATAGGGAAACAGAAATCATAGTCTATAGGCCCTGCTGGAGAACAGAACATCTTGACTGCTCCTCTGAAGACCCAACATTCTGAAGGCTTCCCAGTAGATCTACTGCAGCCAGGGCAACAGATTGGCAGCTTCTCTGCCCCTCTGAAGAGCCCCTAGTTAGAAGGCCCCACAGGTGGTCTGCTACAGCCAGGGCCTCAGGCCTACTGGGAGATCTGAAGCAACCCAGGACAAAAGAGGGGGACTTTAGACAGAGTCACCCAGACCAGGAAACACCAGGGATAACCAGATGTCAAGAGACAGCTGCAAGACCATAAGCAACAGAAGCCAATGGGCATCATCAGAAACCAGTTCTCCTACCACAGCAAGCCCTGAATATACCAACACACCTGAAAACAAGGAACCTCACCTAAAATCCTATCTCATGGAGATAATAGAGTACTTGAAGGAGGATATAAGCAACTCACTGAAAGAAACACAGGAAAACACAGGTAAACAGGTAGAAGCTCTTAAAGAGAACATAAATAAATCCCTTAAAGAAATACAGGAAAACGCAATCAAAGAGGTGAAGGAATTGAATAAAAACAGTCCAAGACCTAAAAGTAAAAGTAGAAACAATAAAGAAAACACAAATGGAGGCAAACTTGGAAATGGAAAACCTAGGAAAGAGGTCAGGAATTATAGATGTAAGTATTACCAACAGAATATAAGGGACAGAAGAGAGACTCTCAGGTGTAGAAGATATCATAGAAGAGATTAGCACAACTGTCAAAGAAAATTCAAAATGTAAAAAACTCCTAATCCAAAGCATTCAGGAAATTCAGGACACAATGAAAAGACTAAATCTAAGAATAATCAGAATATAGGAGAATGAAGAGTCCCAGCTCAAAGGACCTGAAAATGTCTTCAACAAGATCATAGAAGAAAACATCCCCAACATAAAGAAAGAGATGGACATAAAGGTACAAGAAGCCTATAGAATACCAAATATATGGGACCTGAAAAGAAAATCCTTTCATCACATGTACTGGCTGGTTTTATGTCAACTTGACACAAGCAGAAGTTATCACAGAGAAAGGGGCTTCAGTTGAGGAAATGCCTCCATGAAATCCAGCTGTAAGAAATTTTCTCAATTAGTGATCAAGGGGTAGGATCCCTTGTGGGTGGTACCATCTCTGGGCAGGTAGTTTTGGGTTCTATAAGAAGGCAAGCTGAGCAAACCATAGGATGCAAGCCAGGGGAACCAAGCCAGTAAGAAACATACCTCTATGGCCTCTGCATCAGCTCCTGCTTCCTGACCTGCTTGAGTTACAGTCCTGACTTCATTTGCTGATCAACAGCAATGTGGAAGTAAGCTGAATAAACCCTTTCCTCCCCAACTTGCTTCTTAGTCATGAGGTTTGTACAGGAATAGAAACTCTGATTAAGACATCACATAATAATCAAAACACTAAACACACAGAAAAAAGAAAGAATATTAAAAGCTTCAAAAAAGACAGCCAAGTTACATACAAAGGTAGACCTATCAGAATTATACCAGACTTTTCAATAGATACTATGAAAACTAGAAGAGCCTGATAAGAGGTCATGCAGAACACAAATACCAGCCTAGGCTACTGTACCCAACAAAACTCCCAATCAACATAGATGGAGAAAACAAAGTTTTTTTATGAAAAAACAAAATGCAAACAGTATCTATCTACCAACCCAGCCCTACAGAGGATCCTAGAAGTAAAACTCCAATACAAGGGCGGTACCTACACCAAAGAAAAGACAAGATATTAAACATCTCACAATAAATCCAAAAGGAGAGAACAACAAGTACATAAAGCCACCTACAAAAACAAACATATCAGGAACCAGAGTCATTTGTCATTAATATCTCTCAACTCTCCTATAAAATATTATAAGTTGACAGATTGGATATGCAAACAAGATCCTGCATTTTACTCCATACAAGAAACACACATCAATAGCAAAGATAGACACTATGTCCAAGTAAAATAATGGGAAAAGATCTTCCAAGCAATTGGTCCCATGAAACAAGTTGGAACTTCTATCTTAATATCCAATAAAATAAAATTTGAACAAAAAGTTATCAATTGTGATTTCATATTCATCAAAGGGAAAATGTACCAAGAGAAAGTTGCAATTAAGAGCATCTATTCCCTAAATGCAAGAGCAACCACATTCATAAAAAAGACTTCACTAAAGCTCAAAAGACACATTGAACCCCACAAAGTAATAGTAGAGAACTTCAACACCCCAATCTCACTGATGGACAGGTCATTGAAAAATAAACTAAACAGAGACACAGTGAAACTAAGAGAGACTATGAACCAAATGGATTTAACAGATATCTATAGAACATTTCACTCTAAAAGAAAAGAATACACCTTCTCAGCACCTCATGGTACCTTCTCCAAAATCGACATTATAATTAGTCACAAACAACCATCCACTGGTACAAGAACATTGAATTAATCACATGCATCCTTTCAGATTACCATGGCTTAAGGCTGGTCTTCAATAACAGCAAAAACAAAGGAAAGTCCACATACATGAAGAAACTGAACAATACTCTACTCAATGATAACCTGATCAGGGAAGAAAGACATAAAGGAATTAAAGACTTCCTGGAATTTAATGAAAATGTTAACAGTTCATCCCCAAACTTATGGGACACAATGAAAGCAGTGCTAAGAGGAAAATTCATAACATTAAGTGCCCTGGTAAAGAAACTGGAAAGCTTTTATACTAGCAACTTAAGAGCACACCTAAGAGCTCTAGAACAAAAAGAAACAAACACACTTAAGAGGAGTAGATGGCAGGAAATAGTCAAATTCAGGGCCAAAATCAACCAAATAGAAACAAAGAGAACAATACAAAGAGTCATCAAAACCAAAAGCTGGTTGTTTGAAAGAATAAACAAGATAGATAAGCCCCTAGCCTAACTAATTAAAGATCTGAGAGACAGTATCCAAATTAAGAAAATCAGAAATGAAAAGGGAGACATAACAATAAAAACAAAGGCAATTCAAAAAATCATCATATCTTACAACAAAAGCCTATACTCAACAAAACTGGAAATTCTAGATGAAATGGATAGTTTTCTAGAAACATATCACATACCAAAATTAAATCAAGAGCAAGTAAATTATCTAAACAGACCCAAATCCCATAAGGAAATAGAAGAAGTCATTATAAACCTCCCAACCAACCAACCAACCAAACAAACAAACAAACAAACAAAAAGAAACTGAAAAAACAAACAAACAAAACAAAACAAAACAAAAGAAAAAAACCCCAGGGTTTCGTGTAGAATTCTACCAGACCTTCAAAGAAGACCTGATACCAATACTCCTCAAACTATTCCATAAAATAGAAACAGAAGGAACACTATCTAATTCATTCTGTGAAGCCACAATTACTCTGATACCTAAACCACACAAGGACCCAATCGAAAAAGAGAATTTCAGACCAAACTGGTTTATGAATATATATGCAAAAATAAAATTCTTGCAAACTGAATCCAAGAATACATCAAAACCATTACTCACCACAATCAAGTAGGCTTCATCCCAGGGATGCAAGATTGGTTCAATATATAAAAATCATTAATGTAATCCACTATATATAAACTCAAAGGAAAAAAATCACATGATCATCTTCTTAGATGCAGAAAACACATTTGACAAAAGTGATATAAGTATTGGAGATATCAGTAATGCAAGGACCATACCTAAGCACAGTTTAGTACAAACAAACAACCAATATCAAATTAAATGGAGAGGTACTGGAAGCAATCCCAGTAAAATCAGGGACAAGAAAAGGATGCCCACTCTCCCCATACCTATTCAATACAGTAATTGAAGTGCCAGCTACAACAATAAGACAACAAAAAGAGATCAAGAGGGTACAAATTGGCAAAGAAGAAATAAACATATCATTACTTGAAGATGATATGATAGTATACATAAGTGACCCCAAAATTTCTAGCAGAGAACTTCTCCAGCTGATAAAGAACTTCAGTAAAGTGGCTGGATACAAAATTAACTCAAATAAATCAGTAGCCTTTATACAAATGATAAACAGGGTGAGAAAGAAATTAGGGAAACAATTCTCTTCATGATAACCACAAATAATATAAAATATCTTGGAGTATCTATGTTAATTCTGCCCATGCATGAGCAAGGGAGATCTCTCCATTTTTTGAGATCTTCCATTTCTTTCTTGAGAGACTTGAAGTTATTGTCCTACAGACTTTTCACTTGTTTGGTACAGAGACAGACAGGTTGATCAATACAACACTCTGCAAATAGAACTGATGACCCAGAAATAAGCCAACACATTTATGGACACTTGATCTTTGACAAAGAAGCCAAATATATACAATGGAAAAAAGAAAGCATCTTCAATAAACGGTGCTGGTCTAACTTGCTGTCTGGATGTAGAAAAAAATAATAATGGACCCATACTTGTCACTTTGCACAAAGCTCAAGTCCAAGTAGATCAAGGACCTCAACATAAAACCAGATACACTGGATCTAATAGAAAAGAAAGTGGGAAAGAGCCTTGAACTCATTGTCACAGGGGGAAATTTCCTATACAGAACTCCAATGCCTCATGTGCTAAGATCAACAATTGATATATGGGACTTGATGAAACTGGAAAGCTTCTATAAGGCAATGGGCATAGTCAATAAGAAAAAATCAGCAATCTATATATTGGGAAAAAATATTCACTAACCCCATATTCAATAGAGGGCTAATATCCAAAATATATACAGAACTCAAGAAGCTAACCACCAAAAAAGCAAACAACCCAATCAAAAAATGGGGTATAGAACTAAACTGAGACTTCACAACATAGGAATCTCCAATGGATAAGAAGAACCTAGAGAAATGATCTTCAGTAATCAGAGAAATGCAAATCAAAATGACCCTGAGATTCCACCTTACACCAATCAGATGGGCTAAGATCAAAACCCGAGGGACAATACTCGTTGGTGAGGATGTGGGAAAGAAGAACACTCCTCCATTACTGGTGGGGTTGCAAACTGCTAAAACCACTCTGAAAATAAATCTGGAAGTTTCTCAGAAAATTTGAAATAGATCTACCTGAAGACCCAGCAATACCATTCTTGGGAATATACCCAAAACATGCTCCACCATGGCACAGGGGCATGTGTTCCACTATGTTCATAGCAGCCTTACTTGTGATAGCCAAAAACTAAAAATAACCCAGATGTCCCATGACAGAAGAATGGATACAGAAAATGTGGTTCATTTACACAATGGAATATTACTCAGCTATTAAGAATGAGGACATCCTGAGGTTTGCAGGCAAATGGATGAAATTAGAAAATATCATCCTGAGTGAGGTAACTCAGACCCAACTGGTCATACCTGGTATGTACTCACTAATAATTGGATATTAGCCAAAAAAAGGAACAGAATACTCAAGATACATTCCACAAAAAGATTAGCAAGATGAAGGGCCCAAGAGAGGCTACCTTGGTCCCACTTGGAAGGGAGAAGAAAGCAATCATAATTGGGAATGGAAGAAGGGACCTGGGAGGGAAAGTTGACAGGGGGGATGGAGGGAAGAGGGGAACCTGATCTGGTATTGGGTGAAGGAAGAGGACTGAAGTTATTGTGGCCAGCAAAAAGAAATGAAACATCCAACCTCGGGAGGTAGGATGCTGGGGGGACCCTCCAGAATGCACCAGAGACCTGGGAGGTGGGAGACTCTCAGGACTCAAAGGGACCTTAGGTGAAATGTCCTACAGTTGGGATAGGGAACTTATAAAGCCCACTTCCAGCAGAAAAACACAACATCAAGTGAGGGATAGGGCTGCCATCCCACAGTCAAATCTAACCTATAATCGTTGGTTTCTTAAAGAACTACAGGGATAGAAATGGAGATGAGCTCAAGTAAAAGAAGGTTCATTGAAAGGCCCAAAGTGGGATCTAGTTCAATGGGAGGCCCCAAAGAATGGCAATGACACTATTACCAAGGCTATGGAGTGCTCACAAAAAGGGACCTATCATGACTGCACTCTGGAAGACCCAACAAGAGTCAGATGCAGAATTTGCACCCAACCAATGGTAGATGTTGCTGATCCCTGTGGTTGAATTAGGGAAAAGCTGGAAGAAGCTCAGCAGGAGGGTGACCCTGTAGGAGGACCAGCAGTTTCAATTAACCTAGACCCCGGACATCTTTCAAGCACTAGACCACCAACCAGGCAGTATACGCAAGCTGATATGAATCCCCCAACATATATACATCGGAGGTCTGGGTTCAGTCAGAGAAGATGCACCTAACCCTCAAGAGACTGGAGGATCCAAGGAGTTTAGAGGTCTGGTGGAGTAGATGGTAAGTGGTGGTGACATCCTCGTGGAACAGGGTGATGGGGAGGAGGTATTGGATGTGGAACAGTTAGAGGGTGGACTGAGAGGAGAAAAAAATTTGAGGTATAAATAAACAAACAAATAAACGTTAAATAAAAAATGACTTCATGAAATTTGCAGAGAAATGAATGGAACTAGAAAATATCCTTGGTGTCGTAATCTAGGCACAAAAGATCACACATGGTATGTACTTAATGATAAGTGGATTTTAGACTAAAACTCAGAATACCCATGATATAAACCACATGCAACTTAAGAAGAAGGAAAATCCAAAGTGTAGATTCTTCAATCCTACATAGAATGGGGAAGAAAATAATCACAGGAGCAAGATCAATGGAGGGATCTGGGAAGGTAGAGAGGATGGGAAGGGAAAAAGGACAGGAACAGGAGAGAAGTGCAGAGGGTCAGGAAATTGAATAGAAACTTGTAGCAGACTGGAATGGGGAAATGGCATAGCCACTAGAAAGTCCCAGACTGCTGGGAAGTGAGAAGCTCTCAGGAGCCAATGGTGATGGCTTTAGTTGAAATACCCAACAAAAGGGAGCTACAACCTATAGAGAAGACCTCCAGTAGATAGGCATGACCCTCCTGTTGAGGGATGGGGCTACCCACACATTAAAAACATTATATATTTTCTTTATTTACATTTCAAATGATATCCCTTTACTTCATTTCCCCTCCAAAAACCCCCTATTCCATGCCCCCTCTCCCTGCACACCAACCCACCCTCTCCTGCATCCTGGCCCTGGCATTCTCCTACACTGGGGCATCAAACCCTCTCAGGACCAAGGACCTCTCCTCCAATTGATGACCCACAAGGCCATCCTCCCCTACATATGTGGGTGAAGCCATGGATCCCTCCATGTGTACTCTTTAGTTGGTGGTTTAGTCCCTGGGAGCTCTGGGGGTATTTAAACTCAGAAATGTTCCAGTCCAAAGAAAAAACAGGGACAAAAAAGTGGAGCAGAGACTTGAAGGAAAGCCCATCCAGAGATCAACCCACCTATGGATCCATCTCATCTGCAGACACCAAACCCCCACAGTGTTGCTGGTACCAAGAAGCCACTGATGACAGGAGCCTGATTTTCCTGTTCCCTGAAATGTTCTACCAGTGATTGAACAATACAGATGCGGATACTTACAGCCAACCATTGAACTGAACCCATCAACCCCAATCAAAGAGCTAAGGGAAGGACTGGAGGAGCTGAAGGGGATTGCAATCCCAAAAAGAAGAACAGTATTAACTAATTGGACCACCCAGAGCTCCCAGTGAGTAAACTACCAACCAATGAGTATACATGGAGAGAGTCAGGAGTCCAGATATGTATGTAGCAGGGGTTGCCTTAGCTGACATCAATGGGAAGGGAGGGAGTCTTAATGCCCAGGGTAGGGAGATGCTAGAGGGGTGAAGCAGGAGTGGGTGATTGGGTGGAGAAACACCCTCATAGAGGCAAATGGTAGGGGGAGGGGGGAAAATCAGGGGAGGGGTATCCAGAAAGGGGGATATCATTTGAAATGTAAAGGAATAAAATGATTAGTTAAAAAAAATTTGATTCCCAAGAAACTGAAGTAGTAAATTTAGACAGAGTTCCACTTTGAGCTGGCCATTGTAATTATATGTTAGACTTTTTAACTTTTCAAGAAAAACTTAAAGAAGAACAATTGATATTGTAAAAAAGATATGTGATATTGGGCCAGTGAGTTGGTTCAGTAGATAAACATGTTGATAAACTTAGTTTACAAAGCAGAAACAAATGATGAAAGGAGGGAACTGACTCCAGCAAGTTTTCTCTGACCTCCACACACACGCCATGGTAAAAAAAAAAAAAAACAAGAAAACAAAAAAACAAAAAAAAAACTTTTAAAAATAATATGTGAAATTAAGCAGTTCCAGAAAGAATGGTTGATTTCAATTCCTAACTTCTCAGGACCCAAGGTCAGTCTCCAGGAAAACCAAGATATACTCCCTGGTCTTAGATGCTAAGTGCTGTTGTAGGGCCCTTTTTCTAAACTATCAGCTGTGCTGGCTGACTAGTTTATATTGTCATAAAAGTACTATTTCTTACAATTCAAGACCTTGCCTAACAAGGTTCTTGAGTGAAAGTTCTCTCTCTCTCTCTCTCTCTCTCTCTCTCTCTCTCTCTCTCTCTCTCTCTCT
>JADRCD010208455.1:0-41066 GCA_019843815.1 Montemys delectorum | reverse complement strand
CTTCCTGCAGAGACCAAAGCTAGGCGGCAGCCATGGAAGAGCTAACTGTGGAAGATTCTAGCTGAGAAGTCAGCACATCTTAGATTTGTTGTCAGATGTAACATTTGGAAGTGGTAAATCATTCCAGGAGCCAGTGTGCTTGGCAACTAAGTCTCTGCCTAGGTTGCTGGCAATACAAGCTGTGGTTTCATCATCTCATACAGTTCTGCTGGGGACATGTGAGCCATCAGTGACTGATCATTTGGGGAAAATCTGACAGAAAACAGAAATTTTCCTTACTTTCCCTTTCGATAATGAAGTGAGCAGAAGCTGAATGAAATAAAGTTGTCTTATTTCTTATACAGATGACTCACAGGCTTTCTGATTCATGCCAGTAAAATCACTCTGCCACTAGCAGAAATATGCCAGGGCCCCAGAAAAATCGTGCTCTGTGCACCACCTCCCCCATTCTCCTGAGGCCTGGGACATGGTGATGTTTTCAGACTTGCCCTTCCACCTTGGAGCTAGAGCAGCAAGTCATTGCAGGATGACTTTTTCTGACCGTAGAATTACTCTCTGGAATAAGATAATATTAATCAGCCTTGTTCATGACATCATTAGCAGCTGCATATAAGAAATATATTGAAAGTGTTTCTGTTCTCTATATCCATCAGGTAAGACAAATATACGTGGAAGGAAAGCCTGTGTTTTCCAAGCAGATGCCTTTGTAATTGTGCCCTTAAAAGAATGTACTGTCACAATCTACGTTTTGTCTCTTTTCCATCTGCTTTTTGTCAAGTTATGTTTTAGTAGCAGCCATCTTCTCCACTCGGCTCAGTTTTAAAGCCTGATGTGATAAGCGTACTGTCAATGGTTTGAATAAAAACAGAATGAAGTTATGTGATGTCATTGCCATGCCCTTGCTCCATTACATCATTCTATGCCTTGGGAATTGATCATATTAGATAAGAATGAAATCCACTTAGATATTTATTCTAGAATATGTGTAGTAAGCTATTAGTTTTGGAGAGAGATAGAAAGAGTTTCGTGTACTCCATGCTGACCTTGAACTTCTGATCCATCAGTTGTCTTCTACCTATGAAATACTGGTATGCTACCATGCCTAGGTTTTAGGTGGGTTGTACCTAAATTCACAGTAAAATCTAAAATTAACTCGACACTCACATTTTTCACTCAAAGTTGAACTTCAAGAGAAATACATTTGGCTTATCTCTTGAGAATTTTATTATTCATCTTTTTTTGAGAAGTAAAATTGAAATTTGTCAAAAGTGGGTTTTTACTTAATGAGTTAAAATCAGGATCACTGTTTGCTTTGATTTTTTGTTTCATTGGTCTCCTCTTTAGGAGCAGAGGCCTAGAAACAAGAAGTAAACTGCCTAAGACCATAGAAAGAAAGAATCAGACCTTAGGATTTCACTTTTTAGACCTATTTTCAGCTGTTTTTATTAGTTTATTTATTCAGTTTATACTCTATTTTCAGCCTCATTTTCCCCTCTCCTCTCAGCCCCACCTCCCAACCTCCTTCTCCTAGTCCCCCTTTTCTTTCTCCTTACAGAAGGGGGCACCTACCCCCTGGGTACCAACCTACTCTGACACATACAGTCTCCTCAGTTCTAAGCATTTCCTCTCCCACTGAGGTCAAATAAGGCTCCCCAGCTAGAAGAAAGGGATCCAAAGGCAAGCAACTGTACCAGTAAAAGACAGTCCCCATTCCAGTTGTTGGGGGACCCACATAAAGACAAAGCTTCACACCTGCTGTAAATCTATAGGGGCCTAGGTTTGATTCATGTATGCTCTTTGGTAGTATAGTCTCTGTCAGCACTCATTGGCCCAAGTTAGTTGACTTTGTAGGCCTTTCTATGGTATCCTTGACTCCTCTGGTTCCCTCAATCCTTCTCCCTACTCTTCTACAAGACACACTGAGCTCTGACTAATCTTTGGCTATAGGTCTCTATATCTGTTTCCATCAGCTGTTGGATAAAGCCTCTCAGATGGCAGTGCTAGTCCCCTGTATGCCAACATAGCAGAGTATCATTAATAGTGTCAGGGTTGGCTCTCTCCCATGGGTGGGTCTCAAGTTAGGCCAGTCATTGTTTGGCTATTGCCCCAATTTCCTCTCCTTCATTTTTATCCCTGCACATCTTTAGACAGAACAAAATTTGGGCCAAAGGTTTGGGACTCCACTGGAAGTCATGCCTGGCTGCAGGAGGTGGCCACTTCAGGCTCCATATCCCCCACTGCTAGAAGTCTTAGCTAGGGTTATCCAAATATCCTCTCAGGAGCCTCTGTCCCAAGTCCCAGCTTTTCAAACATATGCTCTCCCACAACTAATTTCCCTTCTCTCTCCCAGCACTTTCTTCCTTTACCCTTGCTCTCCCAATACCTAATCCCCACCTCAGTTCCCCTTCTACTGCTCTCTCACCCAGTTCCCTCTCTCTATCTACTTCTTGTGTCTATTTTAGTTCCCTTTCTGAGTTAAATTCAAGCACCTATCCGTTTACCTACAAACAGATGTCCTTGCTTTTAGTAGCTGAATAGTATTCCAAATGTGTAGATTTAACCACATTTTCTTTATCTGTTCTTCAGTAGAGAAACATTTATGTTTTTTCCAGTTTCTGGATATTATGAATAAAGCTGCTGTGAATATAGTTGAACAAGTATCCTTGTAGGATGGTGGAGTATCTTTTGGGAATATGCCCAGGAATGGTATAGATAGTTCTGGAGGTAGAACTATTCCCAATTTTCTGAGAAACTGCCAAATTAGTTGTACCAGTTTGCAATCCCACCAAAAATGGAGGGGTGTTCCTCTTTCTCCATATCCTCCCCAGCATCTGCTATCACTTGAATCACTTAGCCTATGAACTTCCTCTTAGGACTGCCTTCATTGTGTCCCATAAGTTTGGGTATGTTGTGCCTTCATTTTTATTGAATTCTAGAAAGTCGTTTATTTCTTTCTTATTTCTTCCCTGACCCAGTGATCATTAAGTACAGTGCTGTTCAGTTTCTATGAGTTTTTAGGCTTTCTGTTGTTTCTCTTGTTGTTGTAGTACAACTTTAATCCATGGCCAACTTATAAGATACATGGGGATATTTTGATTTATCTGTTGAGGTTTGCTTTGTGACCAAATATATGGTCAATTTTAGAGAAGGTTCTGTGAATTGCTGAGAAGAATATATTTCCTTTTGTGTTTGGGTGCAATGTTCTGTAGATATCTCTCAGGCTAATTTGATTTATAAGATGTGTTAGTTTAATTGTTTGTTTAGTTTTTGTCTTGATCATTCCATTGGTGAGAATCGGATGTTGAAGTCTCTTAACATTAATGTTTGGTATTCAATATGTCATTTAAGCTTTAGGTTTTGGGGTTGTTTTTTTGTTTTTGTTTTTGTTTTTTTGTTTTTTGTTTTTGTTTTTTTACAAATATAGGGGCCTTGCATTTGTGACATAGATGCTCAGAATTGAGACTTCATCCTGGCCAACTTTTCCTTTGATTAGTATGAAGTGTTCTTCCCTATCTCTTTTGATTACTTTTGGTTGAAAGTCTATTTTATTAGATATTAGAATGGCTACTCCAGCTAGTTTCTTGGGTCCATTTGCTTGGAAAATCTTTTCTAGCCCTTTATTCTGAGGTAATATCTATCTTTGATTTTGAAGTATGTTTCTTCTATGCAGCAGAATGATAGATCATATTTTCATATCCATTCTGTTAGCCTGTGTCTTTTGATTGGAGAATTGAGTCCATTGATGTTGAGAGATATTAATGTATTTGTGTGTGTGTGTGTGTGTGTGTGTGTGTGTGTGTGTGTCTTTCTCTTTCTCTTTTGTTGTTTTTTCTAATGTGGGTTTATTCATTTCCTGTGCTTTCTTGGCTGTAGTTAGCCTCTTTGTGTTCGAGTTTTCCTTCTAATATTTTTTGTAGGACTGGATTTGTGAATAGATATTGTTTAAATTTAGATTTGTCTTAAAATATCTTATTTTCTCCATCTATGGTGATTGAGAGTTTTGCTGTGTATAGTAGGCTAGGTCTGTAGTTTTTAAGAGGTTCCAAGATATCTGTCCAGCCCTTTCTATCTTTTTGAGTCGCTAGTGAGAAGTTAGGTGTAATTCTGATTGCTCTCCCTTTAAATGCTACTTGGCCACTTTTCCTTGTGTATTTTAATATTATTTTTTCATTCTGTATATTTAGTATTATGATTATTATCTGGTGGGAGAAAATTTTTTTTTCTTGTCCAGTCTACTAGGTGTTCTGTAAGCTTTTGTATGTTTATAGGCATGTTTTTCTTTAGGTTGGGGAAATTTCCTTCTATGATTTTGTTGAAAATATATTCTAGAATTTTGAGCTGGGATTCTTCTCCTTCTATTCTTACTATTCTTAGAGTTGGTTTCTTCATACTGTCCCAGATATCTTGGGTATTTTGTGTCAGCAATACTTTAGATTTAACACATTCTTTTGACTGATGTATCAATTTCTCCAATTGTATCTTTGCTTGAGTTCTCTCTTCTATGTATTGTATTCTGTTGTTGATACTTGTGTTCTCTTCCTATGTGTTAAGTAAATTCTCTGCACCATTCAATAACCTAGTTACTCAAAAGATATTTATTAGACATTTTCTTTCTTTTTTTTGGTTTTAGTTTTTCAAGATAGGGTTTCTCTGTATAGCCCTGGCTGTCCTGGAACTCACTCTGTAGACTAGGCTATCCTCAAACTCAGAAATCTGCTTGCCTCTGGCTCCCAACTGCTGAGATTAAAGGCATGCACCACCACTGCCTAGCTATTAGATATTCTTAAAGTAAAGTATATTTCAGTAGTTGAGATACATATATAAAGATAGTTTGTAAATAGTTGTGTAAAGAAGGTTTAGTAAAATATGAATGAACTTTTGGTATGAATAAGATCATTGGTTTAGATGAATAATTGCTGCATTTAAATAGACGAAGTAAGGGTATCTGTGAGTGTTTTCTAAGCCTTTTATGTTTGGCAACATCACATAGTACAGTACCATGGTCTGAGTTCAATCTTTGTTGAGTTCAAAGCAGTAAATAAAAACTTCACCAAGTACAAAGAAGTACATACATAAATGTTAGAAAATCAAAATGTGTTCCAATCCATACAAAGATGGCATACTGTCCTGACATAGTCTAGAATTTATTTCTTTGTTAATTAAAAATTGACCTTTCAATTTTCTGCCAGCTTCATACATTTATATAATGAATTTTAGTTGCTTTCACTTCCCATTCCACTCTTTCATTTCCCTTTCACTCCAGCCGAGATCCTTTTCCTCAACAGGGCCTTTCCTACTTTGATTTTAACTTTTTGTGTGTGGTCTTATAAGTTCAATTAGGTGTGTTTTATTTTGAATTTAATATTTTTATTTTTAAAAGTGCCTTACAATATTTATGTCATAATATATTTATGAGTGTGTATATATGTCATAGAAATCAGAGGACAACTTGAGAGAATCCTTATCCTCCTACTGAGTGGTTCTCAAGGACAGACCTCTAGTTATCCATCTTGGTGACTGGGTTTTATAGTGATACTTTTTCTGGGTAGTTACCAGAAAATCTTCAGTGTAAAATTGTAGCATATGGCTGATTGTTTGTCACCCAACTCCACAGAACTGTCAAATGGGGCATTTGGAAAAGGCAGCCATCTAATCAACATGTGTGCCACTGATTTAGAATTCACTGATTGTTAACACGGGAGTGTCTTTGCTGCTTGATAAAGGTCATGCTGTCACACAATTCTTGTCTGCAAAGCAACAGTCACTGAAAGGTGAATGTTTGAGAAAGAACAGGGTAGTATGACAGTTCTAAGCAGATGTATAGATATATGCACATTTAATGCAGAGCTGGGAACATAATTGAGAAACACTTATACTACATTTTTCTTTTGTCCAGCTCTGACTCATATACAACTTATTGAAATAAAAAAAAAACAAATTACTTTAATTAAGGAATCTAATACAGAAATGTTGGCTTTTTTGTCTATGGAATTTTTTGGTGTGAAATTCTCATATTTCTAGAATATTAGTCATCATTGTTTTTTGAGTGCATGTCTCTGAATTGAAAGAAAAATATAATTTAAAAAGAAAGCTGTTTTTGTTTTAAAATATCCTTCATATCTATGACTCTGAAGAAATAATCATATAATTTGTTGCTGATTTTATTTTAAGCAGTAAGGTGGTTTGGTCAAAGTTAGGCATGTTCATATCAGCGCTGTTGTTATGTTTGTTTTGTTATTGTTGCTATCTGTTGTTGAGGATGAGACCCTAAGCATGCCTCTGAGCCAATAATTCACTTTTAACATTTTCAAACAACCCATTTGATAATTTTTCACTACTATAATGGAAGAACTAAAACTGGGTAATTTATAAAACCCAAACTAAATAAAACAAGCAAGCAGGATCTTACTTACTGGGAGTACAGTTCAAAGTGTTGGCATTGAGGATGGTAAGGTTATTTATTCATGCCACGCCTCCTTATAGTGGAACAGAGAAGGACAATAAGCTACATGCACTTGAAACCTTTTATAAAGATTCAATTATATTAACATAGGGTTTTTTCTAATGCTTTAGCTGTCTGCTAAAGGCTTCATTTTTTAATATGATCAAATTATAAATGTCTGAAATTTGAAGGTAACAATTTATAGCATTCTCTCCTATTTCACAAATGTAAGTCATTCTCACAACATATCAAAAATATTCATCAGCTCTTTAAACCTCGAGTAGCCCAGCAACAACTTCAAAGCCCAAGTACAAAGTCATGTTTGAATGTTCTCTGAGTGAGACTCACAGTATAATTCGTTTAGAGGCAAATATTCCTATGGCTGTAGACCTATGAAAGCAGATGTTCTGTTCTCTCCAGAACAAAGTACTGTATAATTCAAAAGGCAGCTGTTAGCCTAAAAAAATTACAAAATGAGGGCAAGGCCAGGCATGATGTTGTATGCTTATAATCTCAGCACTCAGAAGGTAGAGGCAGGAGAATCAAATGGAATGAAATTCAATCTCAGCTATGAGACTGTTTCAGTGCAACAACAATGATGATGAGTACAATGAAGAAGATGATGACAATGGCAACAGCAACAAGGTAACAACAGTATATAAAAGCCTCCCTCCCAAATGGTGGGATAAGCATAGAAGAGTGATCCCCATTCCAAAAGGAATGGAAAAATAATAGGTCACAAATAAGTGTAAAGCCCACAACTATGAAGTATGAAAGAGGAAGAAACGATCTTAGGGGAGGTAGGGGGAGAATACTAGGATACATGTGACCTGAAAGGGAAGAAAGCCTCTTGTAGGCCTGTCAGGTTTTCCTTGAACTTGCCTTCCTAATCATATTTTGAATAACATAAACCTTGACTTTCTGCATCTGAACAAAATGCTGTTTCTATATTCTCCTTTAGATTAGGGATTGTTAACTTTCTCCTTCCAGAACAGGTGATTCTCATCTGTATTTGGTCAATGGAAGCTCCCGTGGGTGGGACTGGGCAGGAGTTTAGCATGAGTGTCTTCTCAGTCCAACTCCTGATTCAAGTATAATGGTCTATGCAGAAGGGGCTTTCAGAGACAACATTTTTCATACATTGTCTTCTCAGCACTTCAGTGATATAGATTAAAGCTTTCAAAGGTCTATGTGTTTACTAGAGTTTGATGATGAACTTAAAAAATGTAATTTTGAGCTAGTTACAAGGGTCAAGCATTATTATCTTAAAAGTATCATAAAAACATATGTTGGTAGCTCTCCACCTATTCACATATAGGCACTACTAATTGGGCTTAAAGGATTATTTTGTAAAATAAGAAGTGTGATTAAGAGTCGGGTCAAGTCCAGAGCCCTCAGGACACAAGATAGGAGGAGCAGCCTGGAACAGGATCCTCCTGGCTTCTATCTGTGCCAGGATCTAATCTGATGCCACAGTGATCCATTCCCAAATACCACCAGTGAGATCTGGTCTCCCAAGAGTGATGGCACACCTGTGAACATAGGTAAGACCACCAATTCTGCTCAAATTTCTGGCCCAAGGGGGACCCACCCATAGCCATTAGGATACAGGAACCAAGGAACAGCCAGATATAGGATCCTTCCAGTTTCTGTCTGTGCCCCAGAGCTGACCCTGTGCCACAGTGCAGCATACCCAAATTTCTCCAGGAGAGAACTGGTCTTCCAAGAGTTCTGACACACAGGCTTGCAGGAGGGATAAGTTACATCAGAGGGAGAAAGACCAGCTAACACCAGAAATAACCAGATGGCAAGAAGCAAGGGCAAGAGCATAAGCAACAGAAACCAAGGCTACTTGGCATCATCAACCCAGTTCTCCGACCATAGTGAGCCCTGGATACCCCAAACACACCAGAAAAGCAAGACTCTGATTTAAAAAACACATCTCATGATGATGATAGAGGGCTTTAAAAAGGACATAAATAACTCCCTTGAAAAAATACAGGAGAACACAGGTTAACATCTTGAAGCCCTTAAAGAGGAAACACACACACACAAAACAAACAAACAAACAAACAAACAAACAAACACCCTTAAAGGATTACAGGACAACATAAGCAAACAGGTGAAGGAATTGAGCAAACCATCAAAGGCTAAAAATGGAAATAGAAACAATACAGAAAACACAAAGGGAGACAACCCTAGAGTTATAAAACCTAGGAAAGAGATCAGGGAGTCTTAGGTGCCAGCCTCACCAGCAGAATACAAGAGATAGAGGAGAGAATCTCAGATGCAGAAGATACCATTGAAATCATTGACACAACAGTCAAAGAAAAGGCAAAATGCAAAAAGATCCTAACCCAAAACATCCAGGAAATCCAGGACACAATGAGAAGACCAAACCTAAGGATAATAAGTATAGTAGAGAGTGAAGATTCCCAACTAAAAGGGTCAGTAGTATCTTCAATGAAATTATAGAAGAAAACTTCCCTAACCTAAAGAAAGAGATGCCCATAAACATACAAGAAGTCTACAGAACTACACATATATTAGACCAGAAAAGAAATTCTTCTCATCACATAGTAGTCAAACACCAAATGCACAAAACAAAGAAAGAATATGAAAGCAGTAAGGGAAAAAGGACATGTAACATGTAAGGGCAGCCCTACCGGAATTATAACAGGCTTCTCACCAGAGACTATGAAAGCTAGAAGATCCTGGGCTGATGTTATACAGACCCTAAGAGAACACAAATGTCAGCCCAGGTTACTATACCCAGCAAAACTCTCAATTACCGTATTTGTAGAAACCAAGATATTCCATGACAAAAACAAATAGATTTTAAAAACTGGTTGTGTTTATTACTTTTAGCTTCAGAAGATATCATGTATATTTAAGAGACATTTAACTATTTTAAATTATTTTGATGACTTAAAAAAAGTTAATACTGAGTTGTATATTTTAAAACAAATTTTATTAGTTTAACAAAAAGAGAGTCAGTTCAAGAGCACTTTTCACTTTTACAAAAGGCTAGGTTCAGCTCGCAGCACCCACATGGTAGCTAACAACTACCTAGAAATTCACCTCTGGCTCATGAAACATCCTTTTCTGACCTCCAGGAGGAACTGCATGCATTTGGTTTGCATTCAGGTAAACCACTCATACATATAAAATAAAATAAATATTTTAAAAAGAAATTGAAACAATATGTCTACCATCCCCTTGGGTTTGGCCCCATACTGAAAAACATTTGTGAAACAAAAATTGTACTCCGTGGAGGAGGAGATATGAATGTTGGTGTGGACTTGGGATGAGTTTGAAGAAATGTAATATGAGCAAAATATATTGTATAAAGATCTCAAAGAATTACTAAAATATTTTTTTTAATCAGATGACATGGAGTTGGGAGGGGAATGTGATTAGGCATAGTCTAGAAGGAATAGGAAATGAATCATCAACATAACCAAAATTAATTGTGTAATGGGCAAAATTCTTAAAGGTTAAATACAAATTATTTTTCAAAAGTTATAAGGACAACTTTAGCTGATTACTTATGAGGAATCTTTTGGGATTTCCCTTACAGCCTTCCCCCAACCTCTGTGAGTTTAAAGTGTTCCATGGTTATGGGTTAGCCATAACTTTCCCACTAGCAATCCTCAAAGAGTCTTTATTGTGAACTATCTTCATTAGAATACTCAAATTTTGTTTTTCCTCTTCTTGTTCCTCTCTTTTGTGTGTCTGCAGTGGAATTTTCCGGAGCTACATGATCCTTGGTCATGTAATCGTTCTAACAGCTAATGAGATTTATGCTTGTGTGTTTTTGTGTTTTAATATATTTTTCAAATTAATAGTGAACATGTTACTTACCTATGAATATAACCTAGACAATATAACATTTTAGAATTTTGAATGATTTTTTTTTTTTTTAGTATAAAAAGGTCCTGACCAAAATGTTAAAAACCTTTGGTGCAGGCTACTGCAACATGTTTTGCAGCTGGAATTATTAGATTCCACAGGATAAATTATTCCCTATTATTTCTTCTCCCCAAATTTTGATCACTATTTAAACTTATGAAAAGCTGGAATACTCAAAGTACAATCCATAAACCACAAGAAACTCAAGAAGAAAGAAGACCAAAGTGTGGATACTTTGTTCCTTCTTAAAAGGGGCAACAAAATACTCATGGAAAGAGTTGTAGAGACAAACTATGGAGCAGAGACTGAAGGAAGGACAATCCAGAGACTGCTCCACCTGGGAATCCTTCCCATATTCAATCATCAAATTCAGACACTCTTGTGCAAGCCAGCAAGTGCTGACTGACAGGAGCCTGAGATAGATGTCTCATGAGAGGCTCTGACAGTACCCTATTAATACAGAAATAGAGGCTCACAGCCATCCATTGAACTGAATACAGGGTCCCCAATGAAGGAAGTAGAGAAAGGAGCTGACAGGTTTGCAGCCCCTTAGGAAGAACAACAATATGAACTAACTAGTACCCTCAGAGATCCCAGGGACTAAACCACCAACCAAAGAGTACACATGGTGAGACTCATGGCTCCAGCTGCATATGTTGCAGTGGATGGCCAAGTTGGTCATCAATGGGAGAAGCCCTTGGTCCTGTGAAGGTTCTATGCCACAGTGTCGGGGAATGTCAGGGCCAGGAAGCTGGAGAGGGTAAGTTAGCAAGCAGGAGGAGGGCAGATTGAACAGGGGTTTTTTATTTTATTTCTTTTTTTTTTTCTGGAGGGGAAACCATGAAAGGAGATATCATATGACATGTAAATAAAGAAAATATCTAATAAATTTCTTTTGAACAACAAAAAAAGAAAAGCTGTCTTACTGATTATCTTTAAAATAAATCATAAGACTTTTTAATAAGATAAAACTAGATGAATTCTGTGGTATTTCTTAATATACAATTGATAATCATAATCTAGTCTTACATATTTTCTTAACATCCTTATATATCAAGTTCCTGCTTTGTTGAATAGAGATAGTCTCAACCATCGCCCACAGTTAGTAAGATAACACAGTTAAGGTATAGAGACAACTGATTAATATATGTTGGCATTAAAATGTTAACAATTAGCTCTTACTGTTATTTTCACTCATTTGTCTGAAAGGTAATGAGAAATTAAATTTAGACAAGGATCAAAATTCCTTCTATAGTATACCCATGGTATAACAATTGTTAGGACTTTTGCCTTTGTAAGACTAAGTGGTATCCTCTCTCTGTCTCTGTCTCTGTCTCTCTGTCTCTCTATCTCCATATGACTAAGTTTGTTTGACTAATAAAAATAAAGAATTTATTGTCTGCTTGGGATATAGATGGAGTAATTTTGATAGGTAACTTTAGGTTTTCTGCTAACTCTAGAAAACAGGAAGGCATTGAATTGTTTACCATATGTCATCTTCAATTACCTGTAAGTGTTAGTTATTAAGTCCAAAGTATGCTTTCAAAGTTTGAATATTGATGTATATTCCCATTTACAATCCTAGGGTTGGTGTTAAAAGAACTAAGAATATAAACAAATGGACTTGTGTTTCTGTCAGGTCTAATTTGATGAAGATAATGATTTGTGACATGAACCTGAAAAAGCTTCTATAATTGACATAGTCCAAAGTAGCAATTTGATTATAGAACTTGCAATTGTGGCTTTCCCTTAAACTAATTCTACCTGGAGAATGATGTCATGATGCCTCTATATATCTCCCATGTTTATAAAGAGGAAGCATTATCTGCTGATATTTTACATGTGAAGATCTGAATGGACCACTTGGACTGCTATCATGTTCAGAGAACTCATAATTCAACCAGGGAAAGGGGGTGCTTCTGACTATAACCCAAGGAATCTTTCAATTCTCTTTTCAATTATTCCTTTTATATAAGGGAAGATGTAATTCAAAGAAGATATTATTGTTTGGTGCTACCACCAAGGAAGAATTTGGTGGCATCCAAGGAGTTATCCTTTGTTTAAGTTTCAGTATCATATGAAAGTCAGTAAAAATATCGATTTGGCTCAATTTCAGTTTGTACCCAAATGGAAATTTTTATCTTCATACAATTTATGTGGGTAGCACAGGTCTGAGTTAGGGATTAGGTCTGGCTACCAGTATAGATCATCTTATTCTGAACACTTTTCTTTGGGTTCTACAGTCTGTCTGTCAATCAGTGGAGTGGGAAAAGAGATATAGGAAGGGGCAATGGGGATTATGCATTACTATGTGGTGTAGTAATACCAGCATCCTTGGGACATGAGAGCTATCCAACTCGAATGTTCTTTTCTGTTTTCTGCCAAAATATAGAATAACAAAATGTTCTTTAATCTCACTAAGACACATTAGCATTTATGATAGTGATGTAAGTATAGGAAACTCTGAGCTTTATTACAGAAATGAGTTCTATACAGAACTAATACAGTTTGCTTCAGCTGCTATAACAAAATACAATTATCTGATTGTTTAGAGGACAGAAATTTATGTCTGATAGTTCTAGGGGTTGAAGACTGAGGCACTGACAGACATGGTGTCTACTGAGAATTTGCTTACTAATAGATACTGACTTCTTGTTGAGTTTTCATGTCATTAGAAAGCTAAGACAGTATCAGAACACATCCTTTTATAAAGACTCTGTCCTCATGACCTAATTGCTTCCTATTATAATCATCTTAGGCATTAGAATTCCTCAAAAGACTTTTGGGAAACGCAGAGATTCAGACTTGATTGCCATCTCATGAAATGCTTCAGTTTCTAATGTACTCAACAAGGTTTGCAGAGTAAGTGGAACATAATTGGCTGTAAGTATAATTAATAAACTCATTGGTCTGAGAATTTGGAAACACATGAAACACTGGGTTTCTTTTTCCCTAGATGATAGTATCTATGCCATTGAATTTTAATTTCACCTAATGATTTTAAACATCTTTTATTATGATCTAAGTGTTTATTGGGATTTTTAATATATATTAAAGCTGTACATGTGGTCTCTGAGCACTTCAAAACAATGTCTCTAGGACTGATCTCACAATATTTGTTTCATAAACAGTATGCACTTGGTAACTTCAATTTAAGTCTTTAGGTACTTTGTATCTTCAACTTAGAAATTTAGGCAGCCAACTTTGAGCAGTATCTCTAGATTTGTTTTTCTAGTTTAGTAATCCATGCATCCTGTTTTCCTGTCATTTAGGTATTTGCCACTTTTCTTCTCTATCTTTACTTCCACATTAAACATTCATTTTCTTTAATGTAAACTATCTCCTAAATATTGCTTTCTCCTAAATTCTCTTACCTTAAAGTCAGACATCATTATGATAAAATTTCTTCAATGACTTCCTTCCCAGAATGTTTTGAGCAATTGCCATGTTTAGCACATTAACAGGGTAGAAACAGAATTGTTGTATTTTTTTTTAATCATAGTCTTCCTGTGTGCCAATTCAATATTGCATTTTATAGCTGATGAAGCTGACTTTTAAAGAAGTAAAGCAATTTATCTTGGGTCACTCCAGACTATAAATAGAAGCTCATTATTTGAGCCTGCTTGGCTATATCTTTCCTACTGACTTATATCACTTTTGTGGTCATAGCCCATCAAGTTCTCTTCTGACTCTGCTTTACACTATCAGACATTTACTTTATTGAGAGAGACCCCTTCAATGTCTCATTGGCAACTTTGCATGGCTTATCCCAAACCTGTTTTAAACCTCCCCTAATTATTCCATATTTCTTCTGTAGTACCTATAAACCTACCTTCATTATTAACAATAGAAATGCTTTGTTGCACTCATTTTTGTACTTTTTTGTGTAATGATTGCTCTCTTAACAACCTAGGAACTTTCTAAGGAGAAAAGCTATGTATTTTTAGCTATGCATATTTAGAACATAGAAGTAGGAGCAATAAACACATGCCTAGATGTGTAATTATTGAATAAGGCAATCTCAGGAACCATAATTTTCCTAATTATGCAAAACTAAAATGTCAGGAGACAATTCCATTTTGTATTCCCAATTAGAATGTAAGCTTTGTGACATGTTTTTATATGATTTATTCAATAATGACTCTTGTGTTTAAAACTGTGCCAGGATGATAAAAACAATAATTCCACAAGTACACATAAAATGAATAAATTTTCCAACATTTTTTGATTCCTAGAATTTCAAATAAAAGGTGAGTATTTTCTTCAAAGTCTGTTTCATCCATTTATAGCAATTTAGCTATTAAGGCTTTCATTGACAGGGTTGTTGTGTTGGTATTTGGATGAAAAGATGTCATTCAAGTTACTTCCTTTAAAGAGCCTACTTGCATTATTATTGGTGACTATTGACAATGCTAATATAGTTCCTTTTATGATATATACTGGTGATTTAAAAATCAGGTTTTTGGCATCCTGTTAAAACTTAAGTTCACCAGATTCTTTTTAACTTGCTTGAGTTAGTCTGTGTTTACTTTGTGGATTAATGGTGTGACAAAGTCATAAAAGGGATGTAGCAACCATACTGTGGGATAGCACAAGTTCTGTCATGTGCAAATTAATATCAACTTTTGAAAAACAAAGGTATGTTCTTCAAATTATGAACTACTTACATTTGTGTTTTCTGAATAGATAACTTTAATACTTAACTCCATTGTATATGTAAAAATATGTAAAGAAAGGATCTGTAGAATTAATAGTTTCTTGAGGGACCCATGGCTCCAGCTGCATATGTAGCAGAGGATGACCTTGTGGGACATCAATGAGAGGAGAGGCCCTTGGTCTCCTGAAGGCTTGATGCCCCAGTGTAGGGGAATGCCAGGACAGGGAAGCTGGAGCAGGTGGGTTAGTGAGAAGGGAGAGGGGGGGATGGGATGGGGGTTTGCAGAGGGGATAAAATCTACAATGTACATAAAGAAAACATCTAATTAAAAAAAGACAAAAGAAGAATTAATAGTTTTTTAAATTTCTGTCTACTTTTATTTTCTACTGTAAAGGTGTATGCAAGATAACATTGTTTGCTTCAAGGTAGACTATCTTAAGATTATTTGCAAAAATTAGGAAAAAAATGAATTTTTTGGTGTTAAAGGCTATGGTAAAGAGTATATAATTAAGAATTGTTAAAAGGTTATATATAATATATGCATGTATATACCAAATTTAGGTAGAATAATTATAACTTAAGAAACTACTAGTACTAAAATAATATCATTTTCTAAATCCCTGGCTTGTGATATATTTGGTAAGGCCAGCTGTAGCCAAGCTCATCTAGGCACTCATTTTGCACTGAATTTCATCATCAATATCACTGAATTATAAACTTTTGGGCAAGTAACCTTGCTTATAGGTATTCAAAACATAATTGTGGAATGGTGGTTTAATATGAGAACTAAAAGCACTCCTTTAAAAGAATAGTGCCTTATCAGAGTGCCAGCACATTTACAAAAAGTATGAATTTTTGTGTGCTTCTTTTATTCTTTATTAATTCTTTCAGTGCTCCTTTCTTTGTGACCATAGTCAGAATGAAAAACTGTAACTTATACTCTCAAAGATAAAGCTGACAGTGAAATCAGTTAACCCATGTTAGTGTAACTTGTAAAAGTCCCAAATTGCTAGCTGTGTTTTAGCCTTTACAATGAAAATCAATGAGTTAAATTGGCCAGAACAAATAAGGTAGCAAAGGGTAATGATGAATGACAGAAAGAGAAAGAAACTTGCAATTTAGAAAGCAACACAGCCATTGCAGTTAGCTCAGCACAGCAATATGATGAGATGCATTAGATAGCTAATTATGTGTCATAAAGAAGTGGCATAGAATTTTACTGTTTTCTCTAGTGGGGTTCAAAGGAAGGCTTCTTACTGAAAACTGGTTTGAGTCAAAGAAAGTTAAGGTGTCATTTAAATTAGAATTATATAGAAAGACATTTGCACAAGTCATTTAAGAGACTGAGACATAACTGAAAGACTTCCTGGAAGAGTTTAGTTTACCAAAACAAATCAATTGCTAATTATTCAAGTAATCCAGTGAACAAGGTGTCCTTGATGCTTTCTTCAGAAGAGTATTATAGTATGACTTGATAAACACAAAGCTGAATATGATTCGCTACAATTCAGCACCTGTAGTAAAGACACAACTCTGTCCCTATTTATTTCTTTCCAAAAGTTCATCCCTTAGAAACTTAAAATGCACACCCACTTGCTAGTATTATATTGAGGTAGAGCCTGTGGGTGGCAATTGGATTAGAAGGTTGGAGCCCCAGTCGCACTAGGTAGCACACATTCTAACATGTGATACCTTTTGCCAAGAAGACTCTCATCAGATAGTGGTGCTATGAGAACTAACTTCTGTTTATTATCAATTACCCAGTCTTAGGCATTTGGTTATAGAAACAGAAAACCAATTGTGAGGTGATGTCAGTGATATCAAACATGATTTAGTTATTGTAGGTAAAATTGTTGATTGATATTTTTTTTTTTTGTAGAACCAGAGCTTTGCAAACCAATGCTTATTTATGATCAACACAACTGTTATCACCAATTTTGAGACTGAATATCAAATATTGAAAAGTCCCATGGCAAAGTAAGTAGTTAGAAGATTTAATCATGTTTATTAACTCCAAGAACTAGGAGAAACATGCCAGACTGAAAGACAGTTAAGTAAGAACACCAAGCTATCCAAACAACTGATCATCAGATTAAGCTCTCCAAACCTATTATGGAACCTTAGTTCAAATCATAAACTATGGTAAAATGATCTTTCAGTGATGGGATGAGAAACTATCTAAGCTTGTTGACTTGAAGTAGCTCTTTCTTTTCTTTTCTTGTGCCTAAAAGAACAATAAATAGAAACATAATGTACTGTTCTCTCTTTTTTTTTTTTCAGGCAACAATATGGAAAGAGCAGTGACTTCAAACTGTGGGATGAAAATCCCATCTTTAGTGGAAATATATGTTAGCTCTTGGCACATGGCAGAGACCCATGTATGTCTCCTGTTTAGACCTATTATGAAGTTATAAACCCTTTTCTCAGTGGCCCTTACTTATAGGAATCCCTCTATAAGTTTCTGATAGAAACTTTCTAATGTATTACTATGATGAGTTGAAGTAAATGTCAAATGTAAGTAAGGTATTGCAAGCACAATTTCAACAGAAATTGGCCCTTTCCATTCCAAATTCATCTTCCTAACACTTGTTTCACTGAGTACTGGAATGTCTAGTGAATTATTTAGGGATCTGCCTCTAAGAAAGTTGACTTGAACTATTTAGTTGCCTCTTACTGAAATGACTTGAAGCTTGGAATGTGTTGTTGAATAGCAAGTTATATAATGGTGTGCTGTTATGAAGGGTAGTAGCAAAGGAATATAACCATGCTCAGGTTCGTAGACACATGTCATATTTGATTTATAAGATGCCCAGCACTTGAAAAGGCCCTGTACTGGTTTGACTGCCTCCATCATACTCTTAAAATGTAAATCTTTTTTTTTCAACAAAGACTTTATGCATTCTATCACTACTTTCAACTACAAATAGTTCTTCATAGATGTAGGTATATACCTAGAATATATACCACACTTAGCTCATTCTTAGCATCTTTTAGACATGACTCTTATCTATGTGTTTGAGTGATCTATTGAGACCAACTGAACTACTGGGAACTTTTCAGTAGTTGTTTCTATTCTTTCTATGGTCATTATTTATACATAATTTTTTACCTTTATTATTTATACATAATTTTGACCTTATAAAAGATGTTAAGTTTAATGAGATAATCAACATACTACAAAGCAATTAAAAGCTTATTTCATGAGGAAACAGATGTTTCCATTTCTTTAAAATAAAAATTCAGAGAACTAGAAAGGAACTTGATGGAAAAATGGTTCAAAATTACTCAAAGCTGTCAAAGGAATATTGTTATTGTCAATTCAATTCAGAATTACTCAAAAGTTGTCAAAGGAATATTGTTATTGGAAAGGTCAATGACTCTTTGGAAGACTCCTGGGTTTAACACATACATTTATAATTTTTAACTTGATTTACTCATGAATGGAAATTCAGATAAATTGTAAAAGTAACAAAAGATTAATAGTAAAGAATTATTTTCTGTTTCTGGTTACATCAAAAGCAATGAAAGAATTTTTTGGTTTACTAAATGAGTATACTTTTGACTTAAGCAAATGTTGAAAAAAATAATTTACTCACATAATTAGATATACTTGAGTACTGCATATACATACACACATGCACATGAACAAATATAATTAAGTGCTGATCAAATTTGAATTGACCTGAAACTTTATAATTAATTAATATATAAAGAAACTTGATATATTTCCTAAATTGCATAACATGGTAAAACTTATCTGATTTATAATACATAATGAAGCTTAAAGAAGCCTATCTATAATTTTATTACTTACTAGAACTACAAAAAAGCCTTTTCAGAGTTGAGAGTGGATTATCTTTTTCACATATAGAAAATATGAAATGTTATGATGTCATACAAAAGAGCTATCAAAGGTTATATAAACATAGATATACAAAAAGTATTGAAAGTAATACAATTTAAAAATTTATTTTTTATGTATCTGGTAATATTGGTGGTTTTAAGCCACTTAAAATTTATAATCATTTCTGAGTTACTTTATTATTTTGAGTAATTCTTTACTATGGAGAAATCTAAGGCATACAGTATTCATAAATATCCTTTAACTTGATTCCTCTTTGTAAAATCCAAAGACATATATTGAGTGAGGAGCTGGTTCTAGAAGGTGAGTTTGACTTTTTCTATTAACTTGTATCATTCATTTATTCTACTGAGATATTATTAAATGTCAGTCACACCCTAAGGCCTTAGAGAATAAGTTGCAATTAGAACAGTCTTCTTTGGAGAGTTCATACTCCATGCTATGGAAGACAGAAAATAAGGAAGAATACATAGGAAGTTCTAGGACAGGGATTTGATAATTCTCCCTGACCTATGTATATTGGGTGCTTGTGCACAAGACCTGCATATCATAGGCATTTTGAATGACATTTTGGAAAGTTCTCTGCCACTTCAGAATGCCTAGTGCTGCAAAGTCAGTTACAGTGATCAATTCCTTCATTTCCTCTTAGAATATTTCACTGTCTACATTTCAGTAGACACATACATGTGAAAGTTTTATTAACTTTACTAACAGACACTGTTCTTCTATAGGGAGAGATGATATAATACCACTGCTGGCTATTAGAAGTGACTAAGGAGAAAGGTAGATAATTAGAGATATCTTGGAGTTGAACTGATCAATACCATTGATCCCAATTGCACCTTATAAGTCTACAGATGCTAGAAAGTACTTTTATCCTGTTTAGAATTGACATTGTTGTTATCACTACTGTTCTGAGGAATTACTCTTACCTTCTCTATAGCATCACTGTTTAAAACTAGATAAATGTTAAGATTTTTATGTTTAGGTTCTACATTCCTCCTCAGTACTGTTGAGAATTGTTTAGAAAAAAGTCCAAGCTACTATTATTTGAACATGTCCCCTGACAAAAGTATACTCTCTAAAGAGAGAATAAAGAACAAGGGTCAGAATCAAACAGTTCTTCAGGATTTGTTCCTTCAATTAAAATAATATTGTAAAAATCTTTTGAAAACCACAATGTGGTACATGACAAAATATTCACTTGGAGTTTATAAAGTCTTTTAAACTACTTGTGTATAAAGTACTCAGATCCTCCTCTGGTCTTTTAGTTGTCTTTCTGCTACCTTATAATCTACTTTACCTGAATTAGTCAGAGTGACATTTACCAATAAAAATTGAATTGGTCATTCTTCTTCTTAAGATTTTATGATTCCCCTTCATCATTTAATGAGATACAAATGCCCTGTGCTTTGCCTGTTATGGGTAAATTTCACGCTAGTCTCTTACTATCATGATATTTTATAGCCCAGCTATATTCTTCTTCTGGTTTTAGAAAAAATGAAGTTTTACACAGCCAGATTTATCTGTCCCATCACCTTAATTTTCTAGAACCCATATTTTGATATTGTCTTATATGTATTCTCTGAAGATGAACTTTCTCTAAAACACTTATTTACAACATGTCTAATAGTCATGCTCTTTCTCTATACTTTGTTTCCCCAAAGCACTGATCAAAACATGGAATTTTAAGCCAGATGAGAAACACATGCCTTTAATCTCAACACTTGGGAGGTAAGCCTAATCTACAAAGCAAGTGTTAGGAAGGACATGGCTGCATAGTAAGTCCCTTTCTTAAAGACAAACACATAATTCAAAATGTATTTATTTATGTTGGCTTCATACTCATCCACTTAACAAATTATTTATGGCACATCTATTGTATTGTACATGACTCTGGTGTAAAAGACAAAATTCCTGACTAAATCTAAGTTTCTTAAAGAAAGATACTTGGTTAAAAATCCCTCCAAATAAATTACAATAATACATTCATTTCTGCTCAGAAGCAGCAGGGCAGCCTGCCATCTTTCCTAGGGTTTCTATCTCCAGAGTTGTTTCTCTTTGTAATTTCTTAACTGTTTCTACTTCCATTTTTAGATCCTGGATGGTTTTGTTCAGTTCCTTCACTTGTTTGGTTGTGCTTTTCTGTAATTCTTTAAGGGATTTTTGTCTTTTCTACCTCCTTCTTCACCTAGGAGGAGGTTCTGCAGATCCACAGCCCTCTCTGCACCTTCCCCACAAGCAGAGAGCTTGCCTTCAGGGAATGCTCTAACCCAGAGACTCAGGTCTTAACTGAGGAGAGCTGATCTCCCAGGAGTGCTGGGACAGGCTTACAGACCCACAGAAGGAATAAGCTCCAGCCATAGACAGCAAGAACATCTAATACCAGAGATCAAGAGATGGCAAAAGGCAAACGCAAGAATCTTACAAACAGAAACCAAGACTACATGGCTTCATCAGAACCTAGTACTCCCACCACAGCAAGTCCCAGATATCTCAGAACACCAGAAAAGCAAGATTTGGATCTAAAAATCATGTCTCATGATGCTGATAGAGGAATTTAAGAAGAGCATGAATAACTCCCTTAAAGAAATACAGGATAACACAGGTAAAGCCCTTAAAGGTTCAAAGGTTCAAGCCCTTAAAGAGGAAAAACAAAAATCTCTTAAAGAATTACAGGAGAACACAAGTCAACAAGTAGAAGTCCTTAAAGAGGAAAAACAAAAATCCCTTAAAGGGATAAGAAGTCAGGATCCATAGATGCAAGCATCACCAATAGAATATAAGAGATAGAAGAAAGAATCTCAGGGTCAGAAGATACCGTAGAAAACATTGACACAACAGTCAAAGAAATTACAAAATGCAAAAAGCTCCAAACCCAAAACATCCCGGAAATCCAGGACACAATGAGAAGACCAAACCTAAGGATAATAGGTATAGAAGAGAGTGAAGATCTCCAACTTAAAGGGCCAGTAACTATCTTCAGCAAAATTATAGAAGAAAACTTCCTTAACCTAAAGAGATGCCCATGAACATACAAAAGCCTATAGAACTCCAAATAGACTGGACCAGAAAAGAAATTCGTCCCGCCACATAATAGTCAAAACACCAATGTACAAAACAAACAAAGAATATTAAAAGCAGTGAGGGAAAAAGGTCAAGTAACATATAAAGGCAGACCTATCAGAATTATACCTGACTTCAAGCTAGATACTATGAAAGCCAGAAGATCCTGGGCTGATGTCATACAGACCTTAAGAGAACACAAATGCCATCCCAGGCTACTATACCCAGCAAAACTCTCAATTACCATAGATGGAGAAATCAAAGTATTCCATTACAAAACCAAATTCAAACAATATATTTCCACAAATCCAGCCCTTCAAAGGGTAATAAATAGAAAACTTCAACACAAGGAGGGGAACTACATCCAAGAAAAACCAAAAAAGTAATTTTCCAATAAAATTAAAAGAAGATAGCCACATGAACAGAATTCCAACTCTAGCAACAAAAAAAAAAAAAACCAGGAAGCAACAATTACCTTTCTTTAATATCTATTAATATCAATGGACTCAATTCCCCAATAAAAAGACATAGACTATCAGACTCAGTACATAAACAGGACCCAACCTTTTGTTGCATACAGGAAACCCACCTAAGTGACTAAGATAGACACTAGCTCAAAATAAAAGGATGGAAAAAAACTCTCCAGCCAATGGTCCCAAGAAAAAAGCTGAAGTAGCCATTCTAATATCGAATAAAATTGACTTTCAACCTAAAGTGATCAAAAAAGATAAGGAGGGACACTTCATATTAATGAAAGGTATGATCTAACAAGAGGAACTTTCAATTCTGAACCTCTATGCTCCAAATGCAAGGGCATTTACATTTATACAAGAAACTTTACTAAAGCTCAAAGCAAACATTGCACTGTACACAATAATAGTGGGATATTTCAACACCCTACTCTCTGCAATGGACAGATCATGGAAACAGAAACTAAACTGAGACACGATGAGACTAACAGAAGTTATGAAACAGATGAATTTAACAGATATCTATAGAACTTTTTATCCTAAAACAAAAGGATATAACTTTTTCTCAGCATCTCATGGCATCCTCTCCAAAATTGACCATGTAATTGGTCACAGATCATGCCTGAACAGATACAAGAAGATTGAAATAATTCCTTGTATCCTATCAGATCATCATGGACTAAGGCTGCTTCTCAATAATAACATAAATACACACTCGTGGAAGCTCAAGGACACTACTCAGTGATAACTTCGTCAAGGAAGAAATAAAGAAAGGAATTAAAGATGTTCTAGAGTTTAATAAAAATGAAACCATAACATACCCAAACTTATGGGACACAATGAAATCAGTCCCAAGAGGAAAACTCATAGCTATAAGTGCCTACAAAAAGAAACTGGAGAGAGCATACACCAGCAATTTGACAGCACATCTGAAAGCTCTAGAACAAAAAGAAATAAATTTGCCCAAGTGGAGTCAAAGGCAGGAAATAATCAAACTCAGGTATGAAATCAACCAAATAGAAACAAAAAGAACTATACAAAGAATCAACCAAACCAGGAGCTGGTTCTCTGAGAAAATCAACAAAATGGATAAACCCTTAGCGCAACTAACTAGAGGGCACAGAGACATTATACTAATTAACACGATCAGAAATGAAAAAGGAGACATAACAACAGACACTGAGGAAATCCAAAAAATCATGAGATCCTACTACAAAAGCTTATACTCAACAAAAGTGGAAAAACTGGATGAAATGGACAATTTTCTAGATAGATGCCAGGTACCAAAGATAAATCAAGATCAGATCAATGATCTAAACAGTCCCATATATGCTAATGAAATAGAAACAGTCTCCCAACCAAAAAAAGCCCTGGACCAGATGGATTTAGTGCAGAGTTTTATCAGACCTTTAAAGAAGATCTAATGCCAACACTCTTCAAACTATTCCACAAAATAGAAACAGAAGGTGCTTTACCCAATTCATTCTATGAAGCCACAATTACTTTTATACCTAAATCATACAAAGACCAAACAAAGAAAGAAAACTTCAGACCAATTTCCCTTATGAATATCGATGCAAAAATACTCAATAAAAATCTTACAAACCAAACCCAAGAACACCACAAAAGGATCACCCATCATGATCAAGTAGGCTTCATCCCAGGGATGCAGGGGTGGTTCAATATTAGGAAATCCATCAACATAATTCACTATATAAACAAACCCAAATAAAAAAAACATATGATCATCTCATTAGATGGTAAGAAAGCATTTGACAAAATCCAACATCCCTTCATGATATAATTCTTGGAAAGATCAGGAATTCAAGGCCCATACCCAAACATTGTAAAAGCAAAATACAGCAAACCAGTAGCCAACATCAAACTAAATGGAGAGATACTTGAAGCAATCCCATTAAAATCAGGGACTAGACAAGGTTACTCTCTCATTCATTATTCAATAGTGTACTTGAAGTCCTAGACAGAGCAATTAGACAAGAAAAGGAGATGAAATGTATACAGACTGGAAAGGAAGAAGTCAAATTATCACTATTTGCTGATGATATGATAGTATATTTAAGTTACCCCAAAACTCCTAATCCTGATAAATAACTTCAGCAAAGTAACTGGATATAAAATTAACTCAAGCAAATCAGTGGCCTTCCTCTACACAAAAGATAAACAGGCTGAGAAAGAAATTAGGGAAGCAATATCTTTCACAATAGTACCAAATAATATAAAATACCTTAGTGTGACTCTAACTAAACAAGTAAAAGATCTGTTTGACAAAAACTTCAAGTCTCTGAAGAAGGAAATTTAAAAAGATCTTAGAAAATGGAAAGATCTTCCATGCTCATGGACTGGCAGGATTAATACAGTAAAAATGGCCATCTTGACAAAGCAATCTGCAATACTCATCAAAATTCCAACACAAATTTTCACAGACTTGGAAAGAGCAACTTGGGAATTCATCTGGAATAACAAAAAACCTAGAGTAGCCAAAACTATTCTCAACAAAAAAGGAACCTCTGGTGGAATCACCATCCCAGACCTTAAGCTGTACTACAAAGCAATTGTGATAAAAACTGCGTGGTATTTGTACAGCGACAGGCAAGTAGATCAATGGAATAGAATTGAAGACCCAGAAAAGAACCCATTAACCTATGGCCACTTGATCTTTGACAAAGGAACTAAAACCATCCAGTGGAAAAAGGACAGCATTTTCAACAAATGGTACTGGCTCAACTGGCGGTTAGCATGTAGAAGAAGGCAAATTGATCCATTCCTATCTCCTTGTACAAAGCTCAAGCCTAAGTGGATCAAGAGCCTCCACATACAACCAGATACACTCAAACTACTAGAAAAGAAAGTGGGGAAGAACCTCGAGCACATAGGCACAAGGGAAATTTTCCTGAGCGGAACACCAATAGCTTATGCTCTAAGATCAAGAATCAAAAATTGGACCTCATAAAATTGTAAAGCTTCTATATGACAAAAGACACTGTCAATAGGACACAACAGCAACCAACAAATTGGGAATAGATCTTTACCAATCCTACATCTGATAGAGGGCTTATATCCAAGATATACAAAAAACTCAAGAAGTTAGACTCCAGAGAAACAAATAACCCTATTAAAAAATGAGGTACTGAGCTAAACAAAGAATTCTCAACTGATGAATACTGAATGGCTGAGAAGCACCTAAAGAAATGTTCAAAATCCTTAGTCATCAGGGAAATGCAAAACAACCCTGAGATTCCACCTCACACCAGTCAGAATGGTTAGGATAAAAAACTCAGGTGACAGCAGATGCTGGCAAGGTTGTGGAGAAAGAGGAACACTACTTCATTGCCGGTGGAATTGCAAGCTGGTACAACCACTCTGGAAATAAGTTTTGCAGTTCCTCTGGAAATTGGACATAGTACTACCAGAGGACCCAGCTATACCACTCCCAGAAGACGCTTTATCATGTAATAAGGACATATGCTCCACTATATTCATAGCAGCCTTATTTATAATAGCCAGAAACTGGAAACAACCCAGATGTCCCTCAACAGAGGAATGGATACAGAAAATGTAGTACATCTACACAATAATAGAGTACTACTCAGCTATTTAAAACAATGAATTTGTGAAAATCTTGGGGAAATGGATGGACCTGGAGAATACCATCCTGAGTGAGGTAACCCAATCACAAAAGAACACACATGGTATGCATTCTCTGATAAGGGGATAATAGCCTAGAAGATCGGAATACATAAAGTACAAACCACAAACCATAAGAAACTCAAAAAGAAGGAAGACCAAGGCGAGGATACTTCATTCCTTCTTAAATGGGGGAACAAAATACCCATGGAAGGAGTTGTAGAGACTAACTATGGAGCAGAGACTAAAGGAAGGACAATTCAGAGACTGCTCAACCTGGGAATCCTTCCCATATTCAATCATCAAATCTAGACACTATTGTGGATGCCAACAAGTTTTGGATGAGAGGAGCCTGACATAGATGTCTCATGAGAGGCTCTGACAGTACCCTATTAATACAGAAGTAGAGGCTCACAGCCATCCATTGGACTGAGTACAGGATCCGCAATGAAGGAGCTAGAGAAAGGACCCAAAGAGCTGAAGGGTTTGCAGCCCCTTAGGCAAAAACCACAATATGAACTAGCTAGTACCCTCAGATTTCCCAAGGACTAAAACTCCAACCAAAGAGTACAAATGGGGGGACTCATGGCTCCAGCAGCATGTGTCTAGCAGAGGATGGCCAATCTGGTCATCAATGGGAGGACAGGACCTTGGCCGGGTAAAGGTTCTATGCCTCAGTGTAGGGCCAGTAAGCAGGAGAGGGTGGGATGGTGAGCAGGGGGAGGAGAGGAGGGAGGGAACAGCGGATTGTTTTAGTTGTTTTTTTTTTTTTTTGGAGGGGAACCTGGGAAAGGAGATATTGTAAATAAGAAAACATCTAATAAAAAAATGAAAGAAAATGAAATTTAAATAGTAAGAGCAAAAAAAAAATACATTCATTTCATGTGTTATATGGTTGAATTTTTCACAGAAAGAGCATAAAGAGCAGTAAATTAAAGAATACAGTGAAGCAGACTTTGAAGATAGACTTGAAGGAGGTAAGAGGTTTGCTATTCATTTTTAAGTTCTGCTGAAAAGTATGCTCAGCAGAATAAAAGGCCAAAACAAAAGTTTTTGAGCAGAATAATGCCTGATATTTAGAGGAGGGGCACAGAAGCCAGCACACTGGAGCTGTGCTAGGGAGAGCAACAGACGATAGAAAATGTTAATTAGAGGTTGCTTATGAGAAGATGGGGGACTTTTTAGGTGTCTGATAGGTTGACTTTTATTCAGAGAGAGAGGGAGAGCCAGTGAATCTTTCTAACCCTGATTGTCAGTGTAGAAATATTCCTTTGGAGACTTTTTGAGAGGATTGTGGTAGTTCTAGGAAACAAAGAAAGCTCATTTAGGGAACTTTTGGAGGACATTGGTATAATGCTCAACCCCCGGAACAAGTATGTGTTACACCTGACACTGACCTGTAAAAGACAATGTTCTGTTAAAACTTCAGTTTTTTGTGGCAAGATAGCAAGTTAAAATCCCTTGAAGTAAGTTAGAATGATGGATAATCTGATTATTAAAAAAAAAAAAAAACAGAGAAAAACTGTATTAAAAATAAAGCTTTAATGTTTTATTGAGGATAATGATAATGCTTTATTTAAAGCTTCAATGGGGATGATTTGGAGCTTGCATCTAGCAGACAGGATAGTGAGAATGGGTTTTGAGTAGCATGGACAGAGCATGCATGTCCAAAGTTTTGTTGATTTTTTTGTCATTTGACATGTAACAAGAGGGCATGAATCCTGTCTTTCTTGCAAAATTTTGGAGCCCTGATATTCAGGGCTTAGTTCTTATCAATGATCTGTAATTATTTGGTGAATAAAGTTGAAGACGATTCAAGAACAAAGAAAGGATTAGACTAGATATGCCTACAACGAAAGCAATTACTATAAATTATAAACAAAGCTGAAGATGTATACATTAAAAATGTAAAAGGTGAAAGTTTAGAGAATGTACAATATTAAGTCAGTTGATCTAAGCCCATCATCCCTAATAAAATATCCTGCAATATGTACTATTCTAAAGACTTGAGGTTTTAAGTGCTAACTTGATACCTGTGGTAGAAAATATGTATGCTTAATCACCCTTACTTGGAATAAAAATCCAGCAAGGAAGGGAAGGTTTTTATTTTCATTCTAATTTATATCAAACATAAACAGAAGTGCCTAGAACTGAGTTGTTGAATGGATGGGTACTTATAAAGTTAGGACTGAGTCTTTATCAATTCAGTAAGGCCTCTCCAGTCCATTTAAGAGTGGGAACACAATTGTAGCAGCATTAAAGTGAAATTATTAGAGATGCCACATGAGAATGTGCTGCTGAATGAAGCCAATGTGTATTAGAGAATAATTCATTTCTAGTCTGAAAGACTAGAAACAGAGATCAGCCAAAAGCCTGCAGGGATAATACTTTTGTGTGGGTGTGATAAGATTTTAAGTAGGATTACATTAGTGGGAAGAGAGTAGAAAATACAACAGAGTTTACAAAGACAAAACAAAATAGATAGGTCTTGATGATTTGATCACTGGTAAATAAAGCCAACTTTCTACCATTGGGATATAATAAAGGATAGAAGAAGGGTAAAACTATTGCTTTATTTAAGGGAGGGTGTAATGTTCAATTGTCAAGATAGGTTTGAGGGACTATTATAATCCTCAAGAACATAAATAAATTTGTTTAAACAAGAATTAAAGGTAAGCAGAATACCCCAATGTGCCTGCAGAAGGAATATCTGAACACACAAAAATGATCAATGTAAACGAGGATGATATAGATCAAAAGAAGTGTGTATCAAAAGGAAACTTGTGAATGTAAACAAGAATTCTTAGAAAGCATTCATGTCTAAAAAAAGACTGATTGACTGAAACTACAGTAATATGAGAGGTTGGAATGCTGCTGGTCCATAAACTAACAGTCTTGGGCTAGCTTTAACCTCCTACATAGCCCATACATAGTGAATACTAGCCATCTCTTTGTTGGAACTAATACCCTGTGACTAATAGATAAAAAAAAAAAAACACACACACATTTAAAATAAGAACAGAAAGTGAAGAGTCCTAGCTCCAGAAAATATTTTCAACAAAATCATAGAAGAAAATCTAAAACAGAGATGCATATAAACATACAATAACTTTATAGAACACTAATCACAACTAGACCAAAATTGACCATATAGTCAGTCACAAAGCAAGTCTCAACAGAAACAATGAGATTTAAATAATGTCTGTATCTTATTAGACCACCATAGATTAAAGCTGTACCCCAACAATAACAGAAACACCAAGAAATCTACAAACTCATGGAAACTGAACAACTCTGTACTCAATGATCCCTAGATAAGGAAAGAAAAAAGGAAAGAAATTAAAGACTTTTATGAAAATGAAGGCACAACAAACACAAACTATGGGACACAATGAATGCAGTGTTAATAGGAAAGTTCTTAATAGTAAGGGCATTCATAAAGAAATTAGAAATTTCTTATACCAACAATTTAAAAGTATACCTGAAAGTTCTAGGAAAAAAAAGCACACTGTAGAAGAGTAGAAGGCAGAATATAATAAAAATCATGGCTGAAATAAATCAGTTAGAGACAAAGAAAATAATATTAAAAACCAATGAACCTGCAAGTTCATTCTCCTAGCAAATCAAGAAAATGGACAAACTCTTAGTGAAACTAACCAAAAGACAGAGACAATATTCAAATGAACAAAATCAGAAAGAGAGACATAACAAAAGACAGTGAAGAATCACTGTCTTTAATTTAAAAAAAAAATTACTAGGTCTTACTTCAAAAGTCTGTCCTCTGCAAATTTGGAAAATCTTAATGAAATGGATGATATTCTAGACAGATACCACTCACCAAAAATAAACCAAAATCAGGTAAACTACTTTAAACAATCCTATAACTCCTAAGGAAATAGAAGCAGACATCAAAAGTCTCCCAATCAAAAATGTTCAGGGTCAGATGGTTTTAGTGTAAAATTCTACCAGACTTTCAAAAAAGAGTCAATAGCAAAACTCCTCAAACTATTCCATGAAATAGGAACAGAAAGAGCACTATAAAACTTATTTTATGAAGCCACAGTCACCTTGGTACCTAAACCATACAAATACTCAACAAAGAAAGAGAATTTCAGACCAGTTTCTGTTATGAAAAATGTGTAGTTCCTCATTCTTTCTCATCATTGTGGTGTGTGAATGCTGCTTGGGCAGACAAAATGGGAGGCATTAGACTATGAATGTAGCCTGAGATGGGGCCCCAGCCTTAGTGAGAAACAAGGCAGGATGAGGGTGAGGAGGCAAGGGTTCCCATACTCTCAGACATCTAGTTGCCACTGGGAACTGCATGTGGAGTTGGAAATGAGGTGGTGAAGTGAGGGGTCTTCTGGTTTAGCTCAGGGGTGTGTGTCCATGTCTAGAGGGCAGAAATGTAGGTGATCTAGGAGGTATATCTCTGTATGACAAAGACTTCATCCCACAATGGTTATTGATGAAAGAGATAGTCCTTGCTTGTTCAAAGTGTTTATTCATTGTTTATCAAGAAAAATAGATGCATACAAGTTTACTCAGGGTGGACCAGAGAATAAATACCTTTTGCAAGAAGGAATGTCTAGTAAGAGAATCTTATTGGCTAAACCCTTGAGGCCAGCCCATCTAGATACCTCATTAGCATGGAGAATTCTGTGTTCTGTGCTATGTGATCGTTATGTGGGGTATCATAGTTACATGTTTCACGACAGGAACCAGGTGGGGAGGAAATGAAACGTCTACCATTCTCAGATACAATAAGTACCAGCATTTCCAAATCTGCTCAACTATCTCAGTTTTTGTCTGGTGTCACACTTATACTTGCCCCACAAACATTGATGCAAAAATACACTATAAAATACTCACAAACTGAATCCAGAAATATGTAAAACATCACCAAATATGATCAAGTAAGCTTTATCCTAGGAATGCAGGGATGGTTCAACATACAAAAATTGATCAACATAATCCACTATAAAAACAAACTGAAAAAAAATCACATGATCATTTCATTAGAGACTGAAAAAGTCTTGAAAAAAAAAAAACCCAAATCCCTCCACGTTAAAAGTATTAGAGAGATGAGGGATACAGGGTACATACCTAAACATAACAAAGGGAATACACAACAATAGCCAATATCAAACTAAATGGAGAGAAATTTAAACCAATTACACTAAAATCAGGGGCAAGACAAGGCTTTCCACTCTCCCTTTGTCTATTCAAGATAGTACTTGAAGTTCTAGCCAGACAATAAGATAACTAAAGGAGATTAAGGGCATAGAAATTAGAAAGGAAGAAATCAAAGTATATACTTATACAAGCAACCCCAAAAATTCTACTAGAGAATACCAGCTGATAAACACCTTCAGCAAAGTGGTCTGGGTACAAAATTAACTCAAAGAGAGAGGTATCCCTGCTTTATATAAATGATAAACAGGCTAAAAAAGAAACTAGGGAATAACACGATTTACAATAGCCACGAGTAATATAAAATATCTTGGTGTAACTCTAACCAAGCAAGTGAAAGACCTATATGATAAGAAATTCAAGTCCCTGAAGAAAGAATTTGAAGACTTCAGATGATGGAAAGATCTGCCATGTTCATGGGTTGACAGGATTAACATAGTAAAAATGACCATCTTAACAAAAGCAATTCACAGATTCTATGCAATTCCCATCAAAATTCCAACACAATTATTTACAGAGCTTGACAGAGCAATTTTCAATTACTTATGGAAAAACTGAAAACCAAGGAGAGCAAAACCAATCCTGAACAATAAAAGAACTTCAGGAGGTATCACCATCCCTCACCTCAAGATATAGTACAGTGCAGTAGTAATAACAACTACAAGGTTTGGCACAGGCACAGACAGGTTGATCAACTCAATAGAATTGAAGACCTTGAAATAAACCCACAGACACACAAACACTTGATTTTTCAAGAAGAAGGCAAAACCATACAGTGGAAAAAAGAAAGCATCTTCAATAAATTGTGCTGGTCTACTTGGATGTCCGAATGTAGAAAAATGCAAACAGATGCATTTCTATCATCCTGCGCAAAACTCAAGTCCAAGTGGATCAAAGATCTCAAAGTAAAACCTAAAACACTAAATCTAATAGAACAGAAAGCGAGGAATAGCCTTGAAGTCCTTGGTACAGGAGACAATTTCCTCACTAGAACACTAATAGCTCAGGTTCTAAGATCAACAATTAATAAATGGGAACTCATGAAACTGAAAATCCTCTGTAAGGCAAAGGATACCATCAATAGGACAAAATGGCAGCCTACAAATTGAGAAAGGATCTTCAACAATCCTACATCTGACAGAGGGTTAATATCCAAAATTTATAAAGAACTCAATAAGTTATACACCAGCAACCCAATTAACCAAATAAAATTATGGTACATTCTAGAGGTTCTGCTTGCCCCATGAGAGGCTCCCAGGACCCAAAGGGGTTGACCTTAGCTGAAATGCCAAACAGTCAGGAGGTAAAACCTGAAGAGACCATCTGCAGTAGGTAGGCAGGGTGCCAGTGGAAGGATGGGCTCAACATCCTTCCTTCAAAATTTTGACCCAGAATTTTTCCTGACTAAGAGAAATATAGGAACAAGAATGGAGTAAAGATTGAAGGAAAGCCCATCCAGTAACCAGCCCAACTTGGAATTTATCCCATGGGCAGGCACCAAACCCTAACACTATTACTGATGCAATGTTTTGCATGCAGACAGGAGCCTAGTGTGGCTGTCCTCTTCCAGCAGCTGACTGAGACAGACGCAGATACTTACAGCCAACATGCTCCACTGTGTTCATAACACCCTTATCTATAATAGCTAGAAGTTGGAAACAACCCAGATGTCCCTTAACAGAGGAAAGGATACAGAAAATGTGATATATTTACACAATGGAGTATTATTCAGCTATTAAAAACAATGACTTCATGAAATTCATAGACAAATGGATGGAACTAGAAAATATCATGCTGAGTAGGGTAACCCATTTACAAAAGAACACACATGGTATATACTCACTGATAAGTGGATATTAGGCAAAAAACTTGGAATACCCAGATACAAGTCACAGATCATATGAAGCTTAAGAACAAGGAAAAGCAAAGTGTGGATGCTTCAGTTCTACTTAGAAGGGGGAACAAAATAATCATAGGAGGTAGAGGGAGGGAGGGACCTGTGAGATAGAGTTAAGGGGAGGGAAAAGGTGGGGCAGTATCTGGTGTAGGAGGAGATGAGGGAGAAATATAGAGAGTCAGGAAATTGAAAGGAGGTAAGTTGCAGTGGAGGAGGGGGAACTGGGACTAGCCACTAGAAAGTCCCAGATTCCAGGAAAGCAAGAGGCTCCCAGGACCCAGCAGGGATGGCTTTAGCTGAAGTACTCAATAAAGGGGAAAGAGAACCTGTAGAGACCATAAGAGAGATTAGGTACGGCCCCTGGTTGAGGGATGGCACCATAGATCCATCTCAAAAATATTAACCCAGAATTGTTCCTGTCTAAAGGAAATACAGGGTCAGAGTGGAGCAAAGACTGAAGGAAAGGCCATCCAGAGACTGCCCCACCTAGGGATCCATCCCATCTGTGGACACCAAATCCAGACACTATTGTTGATGCCAAGAAGGGCTTCCTGACAGGAGCCTGGTATGACTGTTCCCTGAGAGGCACTGCCAGAGCCTGACCAATACAGATGTGGATGCTCATAGCCAACCATCAGACTGAGCATGGGAACCACAATGAAGGAGTTAGGGAAAGGACTGAAGGAGCTGAAGGGGTTTGCAACCTCGAAGGAAGAACAACATCAATCAACCAGACCCATCCAGATCTCCCAGGGACTAAATCCAACCAAAGAATACACATGGAGGAATCCATGGCTCCAGCTGCTTATGTAGCAGAGGATTGCCTTATCTGACTGACATCAATGGGAGGGGAGGCCCTTGGCCCTGTGGAGACTAGATGCCCCAACATAGGGGAATGCTAGGGCAATGAGGCAGGAGAGGGTAGGTGGGTGAAGGGGCTCCCTCATAGAAGCAGGGAGAGGGGGATAGGATAGGGAGTCTTAGAAGGGAAATTGGGAAGTAGAATAACATTTGAAATGTAATAAAATGACCAATAAAAAATAAAAATCAAGCTCACTGCCCCTTCCTCACAAACAGAGAGCTTGACTTCACGGAGTGCTCCAACCCAGGTACTCAGGAAAGATCTCCATTTTCTCTCCGGTGACTTTCTAAGGCAGGATCAACCAGGAGGCATAAGCTTCAGAAGCTGCAGCCAGGAGGCACAGGCTTCAGAAGTGGCAGAGGACCCAGAGCAGGACCCTTTCTACCTCCCTCTTCACCTAGGAGGGATTGCAGATCTACAGCCCTCTCTGACCTTTCCCTACAAGCAGAGAGCTTGCCTTCAGGGAGTGCTCCAACCCAAGGACTCAGGTGAAATCTCAATTTTCTCTCTAGTGACCTTCTAAGGTGGAACCAGCCAGGAGGCACAGGCTTCAGAAGTGGCAGGCAGCCTCCCTCTTCACATAGTGGGGACTGCAGATCCACAGCCCTCTCTGCCCCTTCCCCTAAATCAGAGAGCTTGCCTTTGGGGAGTGCTCCAACCCAGGGACTCATGACTCAGAAGGGACAACTGATCCACAGCTCACTCCACAGGGGTCTCACCATAAGAGAGCTGATCTCCCTGAAGTGCTAACACAAGCTTAGAGACCCACAGAAGGAACAAGCTATAGCCAGAGACAGCAAGAACATCTAACACTAGTGATCAACAGATGGCGAAAGGCAAACGCAAGAATCCTACCAACAGAAACTAAGACTACTTGGCTTCATCAGAACCTAGTACTCCCACCACAGCAAGTCCAAGATAGCCCTAAACACCAGAAAAGCAAGATTTGGATCTAAAATTATATCTGATGATGATGCTAGAGGAATTTAAGAAGAACATGAATAACTCCCTTAAAGAATTACAGGAGATCACAAGTAAACAAGTAGAAGCCCTTAAAGAGAAAACACAAAAATCCCTTAAGGAATTACAGGAAAACACAAACAGGTGAAGGAATTGAGCAAAACCATCCGGAACCTAAAAATGGAAGTAGAAACTGTTAAGAAATTACAAGGAGAGACAACTCTGGAGTTAGAAATCTTAGGAAAGAAGTCAGGAAACATAGATGCAAGCATCACCAACAGAATACAAGAGCTAGAAGAGAGACTCTCAGGTGCAGAAGATACCATAGAAAAAATTGACACAACAGTCAAACAAAATGCAAAATGCAAAAAGACTCTAACCCAAAACATCCAGGATATCCAGGACACAATGAGAAGACCAAACCTAAGCATAATGGGAATAGAAGAGAGTGAAGACCTCCAACTTAAAGGGCCAGTAAATATCTTCAACAAAATTATAGAAGAAAACTTCCCTAACCTAAAGAAAAAGATACCCTAACCTAAAGATAGAGATATAAGAAGCTTATAGAATCCCCAAATAGACTAGACCAGAAAAGAAATTTCTCCTGCCACATAATAGTCAAAAAAACCAAATACACAAAACAAAGAAAGAATACTAAAAGCAGTAAGGGAAAAAGGTCAAGTAACATATAAAGGCAGAATTACACCAGACTTCTCACCAGAGACTATGAAAACTAGAAGATCCTGGGCAGATGTCTTACAGACCCTAAAAAAACCACAAATGCCAGCCCAGACTACTATACCCAGCAAAACTCTCAATTACCATAGATGGAGAAATCAAAGTATTCCATGACAAAACCAAATTCACACAATATATTTCCACAAATCCAGCCCTTCAAAGGGTAAATAATAAATGGAAAACTCCAACACAAGGAAGGGAACTACATCTCTGAAAAAGCGAAAATATAATCTTCCAACAAAACTAAAAGAAGATAGCCACATGAAAGGAATCCCAACTCTAACAACAAAAATAACAGGAAGCAACAATTATTTTTCCTTAATATCTATTAATATAAATGGACTCAATTCCCCAATAAGAAGATGTAGACTATCAGATTGGGTACGTAAACAGGACCCAACCTTTTGTTGCATACAGGAAATCGACCTCAGTGGCAAAGACAGACACTACCTCAGAATAAAAAGATGGAAAACAATCCTCCAAGCCAATGGTCCCAAGAAAAAACCTGGAGTAGTCATTCTAATATCGAATAAAATCAATTTTCACCATAAAGTGTTAAAAAAGATAAGGAGGGATACTTCATATTCATCAAAGGTATGATCTACCAAGATGAATTCTCAGTTCTGAACCTCTATGCTCCAAATCAAAGGGCATCTAAATTCATAAAAGTAACTTTACTAAAGCTCAAAACACACATTGCACTACACACAATAATAGTGGGAGATTTCAATACCCCACTCTCTGCAATGATCATGGAAACAGAAAATAAACAAAAACATAGTGAGACTAACAGAAGTTATGAAACAGAGTGAAGAACTTCATCTTAAAGGGCTGGTAAATATCTTCAACCAAATTATAGAAGAAAACTTCCCTAACCTAAAGAAAGAGATGCCCATAAACATACAAGAAGCCTATAGGATTCCAAATAGACTGGACCAGAAAAGAAATTCCTCCTGCCACATAATAGTCAAAACACCAAATGCACAAAAATTAAAATAAAATAAAATAAAATAAAAAATAAAACCAATAAAAGCAGATATAAATAAAAATAAATTTCAAGATGTCAAAAAAGAAAGAAAGAAAATGTGGTACATGTATACAATGGAATACTATTCAGCTATTTAAAACAAAGACATCATAATTTTTCAGGAGAATGGATGGGACTTGAGAATCTGGAATGGATGGAATCCTGAGTGAGGTAACCTGGTTCCAAAAGGACATCATGGTATGTATTTATTTATAAGTGGATATTAGCCATAAAATGCAGGATACCCATGAAACATTCCATAGATAGACCCAAAGAAACTAAATAAGGAAGAAGACCCAAGTAAGGTACTTGAATTTCACTTAGAAGTGGAAATGCAGTAGTTATAGGAGGCAGATTGAGAGAGGGAACTGGGTAGGAAAGAAGATGGGAAGGGGAATTTGGGGGGATTCATTATCAGGTGGGGGCATCTCAAGGATGCAACAGAGACCTGGAGTAGGGGAAGCACCCCAGAATCAGTGGTCATCACGATAGCTGTGACTGAAAAGATTGAGGATATGTAACTTGATGAGGCCACCTCCTGTATCTAGGTAGGGACCATAGTGAAGCAATAAGGACACCAACCTACCCACCATACTTTAAAGACAAAAGTTACCCTGTCTACAAGAAATACAGAGACAGGGGATGAAGCAGAGACTGAGGGAATGGACAAGCAATAGCTGACCTAACTTAAAACTCATCCCATGTGCATGCATCAAACCCTGACATTATTAATGATACTCTGTGATGCTTACAGACTGAACTCTAGCATTCTGTCCTCTCAGAGGCTCCACACAACAGCTGACTCAAAAGGATGTAGACACCCACATCCAAACAGGATGGAGCTTGGGGACTCTTATGGAAGAACAGGAGCAGAGTTGGGGAGATCACGTTGGTGGTGTGGATAAAGTAGAGCTGATGGGCAGACCAGCTCTGCTATCACCCAGTCCCAGGTCCTGGGCTCTGAGATGGCCCACCCCAAAATCTATGTCATATGCAAATGGATGTGATGTGCAGAAGGGCCAATCCTGCTGTTCCAAAGCTGAATGATGTCCATGACAAAGGGCAACAAGAGAATAACTGGCAGGAATTCCAGTGAGGATCCAATATTGATGGATCCAGAAACCAGAGATCATGAACCAGACAGATGACTCAATGCAATTTGCTTGTGAAAATGTGTAAACAGAGGGATATACTGTGGGACACACTTTCACATTCTACAGCTTTCATGATGAGATGTCTTCTATGCATTGTTGTTTGTTTGTTTTTTATTTTACAGAGAGATTGCAAGAGGAATGGAGAGATATGAGAGGATGGGGAGATGAATGAGACTAGGGTTCGTGATATAAAACTCACAAAGAATTCATAAAACGTTTAAAAAAATAAAAAAAACATTTTAAAGAATAATTTAAAAATGTGTATGTTTGAAACAATTTAAGTGCCTTAAAATGTAATGGGGAAGATGCTTGCAATGTCTGTGGACCTGTATCAGAGCAGTCTATTTATTGCCTACTGCTTGATTTGTACTTAATAAGTTGTTTTTGATATGTTTTGAAAAACACAAGTGTAGCAGCATATCTTTATATCCCAGTACTGATGTATGGAAAACAGGCATTTATAGATCTCTGGGCCTTGCTTGACTGTCTAGCTGAGATGGTGATTTTCAGGTTCTATAAGAGACATTGTCTCTAAGCATAGGGCAAAGAAGCTAATGAGAAAAGCATCTTGATATCAACTTCTTGCTTCCACAACTGACTGCATGGTGAAGTACACCTATACACATGTATATGTCACACACATACATACACACACTGAGTGTACACATGCACACAAGCACAGACACCTCCAATATCCTCTATCTTAATCTGATAATCTATGGCCAATATTGCTTTACAGACTCATTTGATGATTTATTGTTTCTACCTGCTATAGACATGTTTCAATAATTGATACATTTAAAAACATAAAAAATGAAAACCTAAAGGATATGAAACTTGAAAGCAAGATAAAGATTCTGAGGACTAGAAAGAGAAAAATACACAACATGCCAGCTGCTGGGGGGTTTGGGTCTTGATGTGTACATAACAGCCAGAATCAAGTCACTTCTATAGCCAAATGAAAGTGAAAATGTCATATATAAAATCCAAATCTCAGTTCATGAATGAAACAAATGATGCATTTGAAATTAGACAATAGGAAAAAGAACCTCAAACATGTGCTGCCCACTGTTTGGAATGAAACTTTCAGCAAGCTGTGAAAATTGAGAAGTGGTAAGTTTCAGCCTTAAGAATGAGGAAACAATTCAGGCTATTCTGGATCAGTGAAGCTGAGAATTTTATTAAAAGATTTCCTTCTGGAGTTGGGAGAAATCTGGTAGAAGAAACTCAAAACTGTTAAGGAAACATAAAAACCCTTCATGTGAAATAAGTCTATAAGCTCAAGTCCCCAAATACATGAATGAATCTGAAGTAAAACTAAATAGTCAATGAAACCAATAATTAGGATTGTTGTATATAAAGTTATTATTTTAAATGTGGATGGGTTTAGCCCCAGGAATCAGGCAGGACTAGCCGAGAAGCATAGGCCTCAGGAAGTGCAGGGGAGTCGCAGGACTGCAGAGACAGGAGCCTCTCAGCTTCCGAGGGACAGAGCTGGATCAGGGAACATCTCTGCCCCCTGCCTGCTAGGGCAGAACTTCCCCCCAAGGCCTGCTTCAGCCCAAGGACTCAGGTGAGATCCGCCATTTTTTCTCTGGGGTCTTGCTAGGGCAGGACCAGCCGGGAGGCATAGGCCCCAGGAAGTGCAGGGGAGTCACAGGACTGCAGGGACTGGAGTTTCTCAGCTTCTGAGGGACAGAGCTGGATCAGCGAACATCTCTACCCCCTTCCTGCGAGAAGAAGGCCTGCATCCTGAGCGGGCTTTAGCCCCAGGAATCAGGCGGGACCAGCCAAGAGGCATAGGCCTCAGGAAGTGCAGGGGAGTCGCAGATTTGCAGGGACTGGAGCCTCTCAGCTTCCGAGGGACAGAGCTGGATCAGTGAACATCTCTGCCCCATCCCTGGGAGTACAGGACTTCCCTCCAGGACAAGCTTCAGACCAAGTACTCAGGTGGGACCAGCTGCGAGGCACAGGCCTCAGGAGTGGAAGGGGAGTTGCAGGGCAGCAAGGAAAGATCAAGCTCTAAGACACCAAGAACTTCTAACACCAGAATCAAGAGATGGCGAAAGGCAAACACAAGAATCCTACCAACAGAAACCAAGACTGCTTGGCTTCACCAGAACCTAGTACTCCCCTCTCAGCAAGCCCTGGATATCCCAAAACACCAGAAAAGCAAGATTTGGATCTAAAAACTCATCTCACAATGCTGATAGAGGAACTTAAGAAGGACATGAATAACTCCCTTAAAGAAATACAGGAGAAAACAGATAAAGAGATACAAGCCCTTAAAGAGGAAACAAAAAAATCCCATAAAGAATTACAGGAGATCACAAGTAAACAAATAGAAGCCCTTAAAGAGCAAACCCAAGAATCCCTTAAGGAATTGCAGGAAAACACAAACAAACAGGTGAAGGATCTGAATAAAACCATTCAGGACCTAAAAATGGAAGTAGAAACAATAAAGAAATCACAAAAGGAGACAACCCTGGAGTTAGAAATCTTAGAAAAAAAGTCAGGAAACGTAGATGCAAGCATCACCAACAGAATACAAGAGATAGAAGAGAGAATCTCAGGGGCAGAAGATAACATGGACAACATTGACAGAACAATAAAGGAAAATGCAAAATGCAAAAAGACCCTAACTCAAAACATCCAGGAAATCCAGGACACAATGAGAAGACCAAACCTAAGGATAATATGTATAGAAGAAAGTGAAGACCTCCAACTTAAAGGACCAGTAAATATCTTCAATAAAATTATAGAAGAAAACTTCCCTAACCTAAAGAAAGAGTTGCCCATGAACATACAAGAAGCCTATAGAACTCCAAATAGATTGGACCAGAAAAGAAATTCCTCCCGCCACATAATAGTCAAAACACCAAATGCACAAAACAAAGAAAGAATACTAAAAGCAGTAAGGGAAAAAGGTCAAGTAACATATAAAGGCAGGCCTATCAGAATTACACCAGACTTCTCACCAGAGACTATGAAAGCTATAAGATCCTGGGCAAATGTCATGCAGACCCTAAGAGAACACAAATGCCAGCCTAGACTACTATACCCAGCAAAACTCTCAATCACCATAGATGGAGAAACCAAAGTATTCCATGACAAAACCAAATTCACACAATATGTTTCCACAAATCCAGCCCTTCAAAGGGTATTAAATGGAAAACTCCAA
>JADRCD010208453.1:15276-28211 GCA_019843815.1 Montemys delectorum | reverse complement strand
AAAAAAAAAAAAAAAAAAAAAAAAAAAAAAAAAAAGAAAGAAAGAAAGAAAGAAAAGAAAAGAAAGGGCTGAAGGAGTTGGCTCAGTGCTTAAGAGCACTTGCTGCTCTTGCCGAGGACCCAGGCTTGGCTCCCAGCACCCACATAGAGGCTGGCAAACCATCTGTAACTCCAATTCCAGGGGATCCCATCCCACACCCTCTTTTTTTTTTTCTCGAGTGAAAATTACAGAGTGAGATTAAAGTGCTGGGATTAAAGGCATGCGCCACTACTGCCTGGTTTGCTTTTTTTTTTCTTTTTTTGGTCCATGCGCTCTTCTTATCTCTGAAGGGATTAGACATACACAAACATATACATACAGGCAAAACACGAATACAAGTAAAATAATATACATAAACAAGAGAATCTGTTCAAGGTTATCTTTAGCTGCATAATGTGCTGGAGACAAGCCTGGGCTACGTGAGATTCGTCTGTAAAGGAGGGTGGGGAGTTATAGAGAGCCCAGGGTGGATCCTGTTTGTTCTCTAAGCCTTCCTGTCTCCCAGCCAAATTACTATTTGGCCTTTTGAGAGTTTCCTTTACCGAGGTGCCTTATCTATCTGCTCAGGATCATAAACTACTTAGGGCCAGTCAGCCATACCTTGCCCGTCTTCCTGCCTCACAGGGTGAGGTCCTCCCTGTGGCACCAGCTGTCACCCACCCTGCCTTTGGGTCATGTTGTCCCTAAATTGCCTACTGGGCAGAAACCTGTTGTTGCTTTAGTCTGGGCACCCTGCCAGCGCCCACCTGGCACAGGTGGCCAACTCCATCACCAAAGCCACTTTGCTCCAGGAAGCCTCCACGGTGGCTCTTTCCAACAGCTGACTGCACTGTCCCAGGCTTCCCCGCCCTTAGCAATCTGAGAAATCATGAGGGCAGAGTCTTGTCTTGAGCATCTGTGGTGTGGAGCAGGGCTGCTGGTGGTAAGTCCTGTGTGGCCTGCACTAGATTAGAGGCTGGGATCCGTTTTGCTTTGGGAAAAGTCAATACTAGTTTTGAGAGCTACAGTTTCATGTGTGTGTCCTGCCCCCATCCCCCATCCCCATCCCTGCTGAGCTTCTCTTGTCTGGAAGTATGGGTTGCACCAGGCACCGTTTTCAAACTGTACCACTTTCTCTTCCTCCTCTTCCTCCCCCAGACCCCCTCTCTTTTTCTTTCTTCCTTCTTCTTCCTCCTCGTCTCCCTCCTCCCCCTTCTCTTCTTCCTCCTCCTCTTCGTCTTGATTTTTATTTCATTAGGTTTTGTTTTGGCTTGGTTTGAGTTTTTGAGACAGAATTTCTCTTTGTAGCCCTGGCTGTCCTAGAACTCACTAGGTAGATCAGGCTGGCCTTGAACTCAGAGATCTACCTGCCTTTGCCTCCCATGTGCTGGGATTAAAAGCATGGGCCACCATATTTAGCTTATTTTGTCAGTTTTAATTGGCACATATGTGTGTCTGTGTGGGTATGTGTACACGAGTGCAGGCGCCTGTAGAGGCCAGAAGAGAGCATCAGATAACCTGGAGGGATAGATGTTTAAGAGGATGCTGGAAACCAAACTCCCATCCTCTTTGAGTGCAGCGAGTTCGCTTAACGGCTGAGCCATCTCTTCATCGCCACCCACACCCATTCACGCACGCGGCACTTCTTGAGAAACAGAAGAGGTGAGCCAGGGAAAGGGGTGCCTTCTTGCCTGTATGTGCTGTTCTTGCAGAAAACCTGCATTCAAGTCCCAGAACCCACACTCGGCAGCGCACCCTGCTCCTCACACCAGCTAAGGGAATCTGATGACTTCTCCACATCTCTAAAGGCACCTGTGGTACATACAGACAAGAAGGCACACACGTGCATGCACACACACTAAAATAAATACAAAAAAATGATGAAAGGCTGGAGCGGGTGTCTGGCTTCTACATGCAGTGTGCACACACTCTCGAGATCTGCCTGTACCAACCTTCCAAGCTCTAGGGTTTCCGTTGTGGGCCACTATCCCCAACCTCTTTTGTAAGTTCTGGGTTTTTGCAGAGGATCCAATCTCAGTTCCCAGAACACACACAGTAGCTCACAACCATTTGTAACTCCAGTTCCAGGGGATCTGATGCCCTCTTCTGTCTTCTTCAAGCACCGGGCACACTACACATGCAGACAAAACACTTATACATATAAACAGTAACTTAAAAGAAAAAAACAAGAGTTGGAGAGATGGCTCAGAGGTTAAGAGCACTGTCAGTTCTTCCAGGGGTCCTGATTTCAGTTCCCTGCATTCACATGGTGGCTCACAGCCATCTGTCATGGAACCTGATGCCCGCTTCTGGTGTGTCTAAGAGCAGCTACAATGTATTCATATACATAAAATGAATGCACACACACATATACACACACACACACACACATACACACACATATACACACACATATACACACACACATATATACACACACACATATATACACACACACACATATACACACACACACATACACACACACACATATACACACACAAAAGAGTGTCAGATGCGAGGGAGTTAAACCCAGGTATATGTGAGATAAAGCACAAAGGTATTCAGGACATTTATTTCTGATAAAGACTGCCTAGTCCAAGCTTTGAACTGAAAACATCTCCCTAGGGTCCAGAAGCTTCCAGGTAGGCCCCCCGCTCAGGCTCAGCAACTTGGCCCCTGGAGAAAGCCCTCAGAAACTCTCAGGAGCTCCGCTCAGCTCGGAGGCTGCCCATGTGGTGCGTGTGATATCGCCGCATGCGCACTTGCTCCTCTGGGCTGGACGCGGAAGTACTCCAGCAGCTTCAGAAGGTTCCAGGAGAGAAAAGAGGAGAGACAGGTCAGTGAAGAGCCCAACTCTGTGTTTGCTTTTATGTGGGTTCCAGGGACCAAGCTAACGTAGGGAGCTTAGAGAATAACTGAGCTTTCTCTCATGAATGGTCAGCTCAGTTTCCATAGAAGACCACGGCAGAGGTTAGATAAGATCCTTTAAAGTTATTAGTGTTGTTATTATCACTGTTGTTGTTGTTGTTGTTGCTGCTGCTGTTGTTATATGGGGGGACACGCATGTCAAGGAGCACATGTGGGCCAGTCAGATGGCTCAGTGAGTGAAGGCGCTTACTGCCAACCCTGAGGAATTGAGTTTGATCCCTGGGTCCCACAGGTCAGAGGAAAGAAACAACTCCAAAAAGTTGTCGTCCGACTTCCACATACGTGCTATAGTGTATGCATGCTGTGGTGTATGCAGAAATCAAGTGTAAGACAAAAATAAAAAATAAATACTTTACAAATCAGCACCCCCTTCTGTCCTTTCGTGAAATTTTGTTTTGTGTTGTTTTGTTTTGTTTGAGACAAGATCTCATTGTGTAGCCTTGGCTGGCTTGGAACTTACTTTGTAGACCTGGCTGAATGAACTTCATAGGGATCCTCCTGACTCTGCCTCTTGAGTGCTGGGATTAAGAATCTATAATTTCATGTCTGACTTTTCCCCGTCCCTTTGTAAGTAACTGTACTGAAAAGAATGAAGACATTCTTTTTTTATAAAGACAGGGTCTTATTTAGCCCAGGCGGGCCTTCAACTCCTTATGTGACTGGGGATGGCCTTAAATTACCAAACCTCCTGTTTCTACTTCTGAAGTGCAGGAATTATAGATGTGTACCACCACGCACACCAGTTTTAAGCAGCCCTGGGGTGCCTTCATGCATACAAGGGCAAGCACTCTACTAACTGAGCCTCCCCCCAGCCCAGGGACAAAGGGATGCTTATGCCTCTCCCACAGACTACAAAACATGGATCCCAAGAAATTCCTCAGGAATCTCATGCTAGCCCGAGAGGGACTAGCAGAAGCCAAAGATGACTGGTCAGTGACGGCTGGGACCACACCTTCACCAGGATTGCTCAGAAACCCTTGAACCTAAACCTTACGTCAAGATCCTAAAAATAGACTTAGACAGTCATTGGGTCTCTCCGTTCCTCTTTCCCATGTGGTTACATTGAATAGATCTCCTTTCCCTGCCTCTGACTGTTATTTTTTAAATTTCTTTTATTCCATTATTTGAAGTGTGTGTGTGTGCATGCATGTATGTGTGTGTGTGTGTGTGTGTGTGTGTGTGTGTGTGTGAAGCTTTTAATGGGCTCCGCCTCAACTCAATTCACCTCTCAGCCTGCAGGGCCTCACTGTTGGAAGGGATTTGACTACCTGCTTGCAGTTCCAGTTATGGCCGCGAGGGAGCAAGCGGCGACCGCTGAGAAACCAGGCCTTTGACGAGGGAGAAGGGCTTCAGGGGAGCCGACTTCAGCAAATGGCAGTAAGAAGCGACAGAGGCTACTACTGGGAGGCAAGGCCGCACCAGCCCAGTCCACTCACCAAGCTGACATGACCAGCACGAGGAAGACCGCAAGCAAGATGGCCAGCAGGATTGACAAGAAGGCAATGATGACCACAGAAGCCTTGCTCTGGGACCCTGGAGCTTCTTGGAATGTCTGGGCTGCACAGGAAAGCAGGAAAGAAGCTATTTAACCCAAAAGGGAGCCTTTGGGCAGCTTCCAGACCAACCATCCTACGCTTAAGCTGGGACATGTGCAAATCATGGAGGGGCAGACTAGGGCAGGCATACTTGCAGAGAACAGGGTGGTGCTGCCCTTCCTGATAGGGGGAGACCTACTTTCCAGCCCCCCCCCTCGTGATGTCCCCAGATCCCTTAGTGCCCCCACCCCAAGGAGTGCCACACTACTTTTTGAGCTCTTATGTCCTCCTACCTTGCTGCAGGTAGATCTCTTTGGACCACATCGTCTCAGCCACGGGTCCCTTGGCACTCATCGCCAGGAACTTCACTCTGAGCAGGAGACCAGCATTGATGGTAGAGACTCCCCATGGTCCTGAAACCCTCAGACTCTGGTGCCTGGGAACCTGTCCTCTGTGACCTATTCGAACTGTGTGACTCATTTTCACCCAGCGGGTGTGTGTGTGTGTGTGTGTGTGTGTGTGTGTGTGTGTGTGTGTTAGATCACTCAATACAAACACAAGGGACCAAGTCTGGTCTCCACCTATGAATGCCTGGTTTGGAATAGGGACAATCCATTTGCATGGTCAGGTGGTCAGGACCTCCCTTGGCATATGGGCGTTGAGCTGGGGGAGTGCTACTTTAAAAAGATATCAGGAGGCTAGAGAGATGTTCATCAGTTAATAGGACATACAGCACACATATCAGTTAGCTCAACTTACTCTAGTTCCTGGGGATCGGTGTGGCTTCTAGGGGAACCATCATCCATATGAACAAACCCACACACAAACATACAAGCATAGTTAAAATAAAATAAAATAAATCTTTTTTTTTTTTTTTGAAAGAGGGCTCAGTGTTTCAGAGCACTTGCGGTTGTTGCAAAAGACCCAAGTTCGATTCCTAGCATCCACATGGAGGCTCACCACCTCCTGTGATAGGCACCAGGCACCCATGTGGTGCACAGATGTATGTGTAGGCAAAATACTCATATACCTAAAATAATAAAAATAAATATAAAAGAAGAACTATGTAAGGACCTGCCCAGAATCCCCCAGTCAGACGTTTGGGGTATGCTAGAGTGCCAATCTAGCCTTTCCGGGGCCCGGGTTCCATCCCTAGCACCACAAATATAAATGGAGGAAAGAGGGAAGAGAGGGAATGGAAGGGAAGGGAAGAGACTAGGGAACCCAGCCACCCCACTTGACCTCAACAAACCACCCAGTAGCTGCCCTGGTCTCTGGTTTGTGCCAGGCAGGGTGTCGTCCGACCCTGAGCTTTGCCGCTCACCTGTAGGGGCCTGCCCCTGGCAAAGGAGAGTTACAGCCCTGGGACTCCAAGGAGCAGTTGTTGTCATTCCCAACACGGAGGACTCGAAGCCGGCTGTCAGGCTGGCCACCCTTGTAGTGTACCCGGCTGGCCCTCAGTGTGAGGTAGTAGCCATTGCTGTCAAAGTTGGCAGGGGTGTGCACGTCCTCTACCTTCCGGGGGGCAGTAAAGTTCTGGGTAGCTGGTGAGGGGCACTGAGAGTCAGCCGGCAAGTGGGCAGAACCAAGTGTTCCATCCCAGTAGGCCTGATAGTCTTTCCTAGCCACATCCCCCAGAGTTCCTCCCTCTCCACTCCCCCTGCCTGCCAGGCCTTCTAGAGCCCAGCCCTGCCTGAGCCCACTTCACAGTGAGAGAGCAAAGACACTTACCATGACTGTGAGCCACCACCAGCCAGATGGGGTCTGGGTCAGAGAGGTTGATGTTCTCGAATTGGCCCAGGGGTTGCTCCAGCGTGAAGGTAGATTGTGTGAGTCTCCCCTCCAGGGTGGCACTGGGGAGCTGGGGGGCATAGTTAATGCTCTCTGGGGAGGGTGGGAAAAGAGGGTAGAGGTAGGCTGAGTAATGCAGTCCACCTTCAACCAAGGGAAGACGAGTCTGTCTCCAAAGCCCCAGATCAGGGGGGGAAATTAGGGAATCATGTTGACTACCACATTTAATTAATAACTTAATTATTCTCCCCCCCCCCCCCCCCCCCTCTCTCTCTCTCTCTCTCTCTCTCTCTCTCTCTCTCTGTGTGTGTGTGTGTGTGTGTGTGTGTGTGTGTGTGTGTGTGTGTGTATGTACATACCTATGTATGCCACAGGTCAAAGGACAATTTTTGGGAGTTGGTTCCCCACCATGTACATCCTGGGGCTCAAACTCTGATCATCAGGCTTGACAGCAAGTGTCGTTAGCAGCTGAGCCATCTTACTAGATCCAAAATTAAGGAATCTTTAGGTGAGATGCCCTGGGGAGGGAGGGCTGTGGAGTGGCTAGACCCTGTCTTGATAGCCTACCAGGGGGGGGGGGGGTGGCACTGTGCCTGTCACTGGGGTGACAGCGAGGAATGGCAAGTGGACAGAGGGAGGCTCAGATTCAGGGCCTCCAGAACCCTAGGCGGGGCTTGTCCAGAAACTCTGGGTGTCCCTCCTGTTTGTGGTCCACACTTGTTTGTTTGACAGGAATGGGCAGGAGCTGGAAAGACGAGTCCACAGCAAAGTGCTTACCTCGCAAGCATGAAGACATGAGTTTAGCCCAGAACCCATGTTAAAAACCAAAAACAGTGTAGGACACCTGTGGGGTGCCTGTAATCCCAGAGATAGTGAGACAGGAGGCAGGAACAAGAGAATCCCCCAAGCTGATTGGAAGGCTGGCCTGGCCCACATGGCAAAGTTCCTGGCCAAAGAGACATTGTCTCAAAGAAAAGATGGGAGGTGAGTACCAACCCCCATGGTTGTCTGGCTGACCTATAAACACCCCATATAGCCACACACCTGTGCCCTCATACCCACATATGTGCAGAGAGAGAGGAGAGATGAGGGGGTAGAGGGAGGGAAGGGAGAGGGAGAGGAAGAGAACACACAGAGGCTAGCTCATTCAAAGAAATTACTTGTTCCTGTCTTAGGTCTCTGCCACCTCCCACCATCTTCCATCCTCCCCTTGGTGACATGATCAAAGTCCACTTCAGCCTTCATCCCTGTGTCCCCACTCAGAGCTACACAGCTTCAGATGCCTCAAGGAAGCACTATGGCTTGTCCAGTTTTATGGCCCTCCCCTCAGGCCTCCCTGAGCAGCTCCCCAGCCCAAGACCAGAGCCACCGTGAGCCTCCAACACCAAGCCCCTAACACTAGGACAACTGGGAAGATGAGACATGGGCTTTTGTGCAAGTTTCATGTCAACTCAGGGTTGAGCCCAGATGGCTCAGTGGGAAAGTGGCTGCCTTGCAAGCTTGAAGACCTGAGTTCTAATCCCCAGTATTCACATAAACATCCGAGTGTGCTAACACACATGTACAATCCCAGCTATGGTGAGGACAGGCAGGTCCCTGGACACTGACACCTGAGGTGGTCCTGCTGGTCTTCTGAGCTGCACAACATGCTGGGCACTGACACAGCTGTATAAACACTTTTGAAGTTTACTTTGGGGCTGGAAAGATGGCTCAGAGTTTAAAAGCACTGGCTACTCTAACAGAGGTCCTGAGTTCAATTCCCAGCACCCGCACAGTGGCTCAGAACCATCTGTAACACCCTCTTTGGCATGCAGATGTACATGAAGACAGGGCACTCTTATACACAAAACATATAAATAAATAAATCTGTAAACTTAATTTCTAGGCCAGGTGTGGTGGCGCATGCCTTTGATCTCAGCCCTCAACAGGCAGAGGCAGATGGATCTTTATGAGTTCCAGGCCAGCCTGAGCTACATAGTGATTTCTAGAACAGCCAGGGCTATGTATAAAGACCCTGTCTCAAAAAGCAAAAATTCCTATAGAATTAGTCATGTCCAAAGGTCCAGACTAGATCCTTTCCACAGCGTCTGGCATGCAGGGTGGGTTTCTCCTGCCTGTAAACCCGTGGATCACAAACCCGTGGATCACAAACCCTTTGGAACACCCCCGTCTTCAAAAATATTTACATTGCGGCTCATAGCAGTAGCAAAATTATAGTTATGAAGCAGCAACAAAAATAATGTTACGGTAAAGGTCATCACAACATGAAGAACCGTAGAGAGGGGTTAAGGCCTGGGGAGTTGGAGAAGCTTAAACTCTCTGCTGTGGGAGCCGGCAAGGTGGCTCGTTGGGAAGGGCGCTCGCTGCCAAGCCTGATGTCCCGAGTTCGATGTCCAGGTTCTCTCAACTGGCTCTCAAAATCTGTCCTCTGACCTCCACGTGAGCATCACAGCATGCATTCACACACACACACACACACACACACACACACACACACACACACACCACATAGTCTTTGTCCTACCTCAGAAGACTGGGTATCCTGCATACAGTAGGGAGTTGATAGTTTCTTAATTTGAGGGAAGAGAAATGGAGGTATGGAGAGGAGGGGTTATTTAGGGACCATTGGTAAAAATGTAGGTGTGAGAACCCAAAGAGAAGAGAACAGTATTCTTGTTCTTCAGCGTAGGGACTGAGGGGCAGGCACCCATCTATCAGATGTGAGGTGGAGGCATCCAGGAACCCAGTCTATAACCAAGGGAGGGGATCAGGAGGGCTGAGTATGTCGGGGTACCCCCCACACCCCAGCCTCACTCACCTAGACCTGTCCCAGGCTGGCCACAAGTCACCAGCAACAACAAGGGCATCAGCAGCACAGACTGTTTCCTGTGGACCCCCATGGCTGGGCCGAGCTTCCAGCTGCTGTCCTTCCTTGCAGGTCCGCCTACTGTGCAGCCCCAGCAGCTCTGCCTGGGCTGGGCTGCCTGAGGCTGCTGCCACAGGCTGCTACTTTGGGGTGCCCCCTCCTCCCCTAAAACTGGTTGGACAGGTTCAGGGGCTGAAGCTATAGGCTCTAGGGGTTTCAGCCTCAAGAGGGATGGGTCCAAAAAGAACAGACCAATGAAGGAGACAAGCCAGGACACCCGTACCCCACTCACTCCAACGAGGGCCTGGGCTGGGAGGGGCCAGGTATGAAGCAGGCTGCTCTGGGTGTGGGCTGCCCCATAAAGATCCTGCCTTGCCTGTCCTGGGTCCTGGCCACTAGAGCACTTCACAGTCCCCTTGTTGGGGAGGGAGTTCCTTCACCTTCTAGACAAGGGACACAGTAGGTAGGTGTCCCTCCAACCTCACCCAGGCTAAAAGGCAAAGCTCTCAAACTCAGGCTATAGCCAAGTATGACCCTGAACTCTCTGATTGCTGAGGTTACATGAGAACTCTGCCACAACTAGCAGATCAAATCAAATGATAGATGGATGATGGATTACTGGGCTAATAGATAGATATATAGTTATAGATAGATAATAAGTAGAATTGACAGCCAGCCAGCCAGAGCTAGGCTTAGATGCAGCTCAATGATAGAATTCTTTTTTTGTTGTTGTTTTTTTTTTTTTTTTTTTTTTTTTTTTTTGAGACAGGGTTTCTCTGTGTAGCCCTGGCTGTCCTGGAACTCACTCTGTAGACGAGGCTGGCCTCGAACTCAGAAATCTGCCTGCCTCTGCCTCCCAAGTGCTGGGATTAAAGGCGTGCGCCACCACCGCCTGGCGATAGAATTCTTTCCTGGCATGTGTATGCCTCTGGGTTCCTTTCCCAGCATCACAAATATTATATGTGTGTGAGTGTTTGTGATATACACACATTCATACACACACATACATGCTCACATATGATATACACCTACACGATCTCTCTCTCTCTTCCTCCTTCTCTCCCCCTCCCTCTCTCGGTCTCAGAAGCTGAAAGCAGTCATAAGAACTAGGAGCCAGATATAGTTAGTGTTTCACATGTATAATTCCAGCATTTAGCCGGTGGAGGCAGGGGGATGAGGAGGAGTTCATAGTAGCTTCCTAATCAGCCTGGGCTACAGTACACCCTGTCTAAAAGACAAACAAAGCTGGGCTGTAGTACACAGCTTTAATCCCCTGTCTCAGAAAAACCAATAAATAGCAGGACAGTGGTGGCGCACGCCTTTAATTCTAGTACTTGGGAGGCAGAGGCAGGCGGATTTCTGAGTTCGAGGCCAGCCTGGTCTACAGAGTGAGTTCCAGGACAGCCAGGGCTACACAGAGAAACCCTGTCTCGCAAAAAACAAAAACCAAAAACCAATAGCCAAAAAACAAAAACAAACAAACAAACAAAAAAAACAATAAATAAATAAATAATAAAATGGGGAAGGGCACTCCTTGCAAAAGCCTGTTCATGTTCATCCTCTCTCAAGTCCCTAGAACTGGGCAGGGTCAGCCTCATGCCTAATTGTATCAAACAGATGAGAAGAGAGCTCCAGCAGTAACTCTCACCCCAATGAGGTCAACCGTGGCTCTAGGAAGCAGCCTCGCTCTCCCGCTGCTCGCTTCCCTTCCATGTCTAATTCAAGGCAAATGCTTCATTATTGTCTCTTCCTGCTCCCATCTCCCACTTCTGCCTGCTGCCCTGGCATCCCACTCCCGCCAGCTCAGCAGACGCCTTTGTATCAGCTACCTAGCTGCGTAACAAATGACCCCAGAACTTAAAACAACAGATGCCTTTTTCTTATTTGTGTGTCTATTAATTATTTATCTTTGACCACGCCTATGTATAATGGGGGGAGGCACATGTGTATGTTATAGCTCTTGTGTGGAGTCACAGGATGACTTTACAAGTCTGTGCCTGACTCACCTTGATAACCTGGGTCTTTCTCGTTTCTGTTCTGGTGCTGTGTCACACTCCAGGCTAACTGGACCACAAACTTCTGGATGTTTCTCCTCCTCACTTACACACACACACACACACACACACACACTCTCCCCCCTTCCCCCCCCCCGTCATTTCAGCCTAGAAATGCTGGGATTACAGGTGTGTGCTGCTGCATCTGGCCTTTAAATTTTTTTCACTTATTGCTAGTGTGTGTGTCTCTGTGTGTATATATGTGTCTCTGTGTGTGTCTGTGTATGTGTCTCTGTGTGTGTCTGTGTATGTGTGTGTTTGTGTGTCTGTGTATCTGTGTGTGTCTATGTATGTGTATGTGTCTGCGTGTGTGTGTGTGTGTGTGTGTGTGTGTGTGTACATAGGAAGGTTGTTCACATCATGACGAACCAGGAAGCAGAAAGGGTTCAGGACAGGCAGCCTTGGAAGACCCACCTCCAGTGACCTGTCTGCAGCTAGACCCCAGCTCCACTGTATCACAAAACAGTGCTCAGGCATGAGCCTGTGGGGGGGTGGGGGTAGGCGGGGATTCCAGCTTAGGCTACAACATGGTAGCTGACTCTCACCAGTAAGCAGAGGGCAAAGGCCAGGCCTCTTTAGCTCCCTCAGGTCTCTCCTCAGGGTTGGGTCTAAGATCTGGTAAATGGATTCGTCCCATAACTGATCATGTGGAAACTTCTCCGCTCGGCGTGCTTGGCTCAGGTCTGGACTGCCATTTTTATTTGACAGCATTGGATAGGTGACTGAAATAACATGGCACCTTCCCTTCTGGGTCTCAGAAGCACCAGGCACCAGTGAGAACAAGTATGAAGAGAGTGGGTCCCAGATCCCCAAAGAGGCCACGTAATGGCCATACCAAGCCCCCAGGAAAAGTCTACCCCTTTTGACCTTTCTTACTGTGTACCTTTGGGGGTGACTCATCAGGTAGGTGGGGCTCCCGGCTCGCTACCTCTGCATACAAGTTAAATAGTTGTACTCCCAAAGACGCGCCCAACTCTGGATCACCACACAAAGATGTGGCTCCACGGCAACCGTCACATCCGTAGTCTGAGGAGATAGGCGGTGAAACCGTGTGCCTCCGAGGGTTCACCAGGCTTGCCTCAGACCCTCCAAAGAGAGAGAGCTAAGGGCTTTGTTTGGGCCCAGAGAGAGAAAACAACCAAGTACTTGGCAGCCCTTACTCCAAGCCCTTGTCAAGCAGGAAAAGCTCCAAAGTTCCTTGACCTCACCCAGGTCTTGAGTCTTTCTTTTTTTTTTTTTTTTAAAGATTTATTTATTTTACGTATATGAGTACACACTGTAGCTGTATAGATAGTTGTGAGCCAACATCTGGTTGTTGGGAATTGACTTTTAGGACCTCTGCTTGCTCTGGTCAGCCCCAAGATTTATTTATTATTATTAATAAGTACACTGTACTGTCTTCAGATACACCAGAAGAGGGCGTCAGGTCTCCTTACGGGTGGTTGTAAGCCACCATGTAGTTGCAGGGATTTGAACTCAGCACCTTCGGAAGAGCAATCAGTGCTCTTACCTGCTGAGCCATCTCATCAGACCAGCTTGAGTCTTTCTACTACAAGATAGTTCAAGCCCTACCAGTTGTGCTGTGTGTCTCTTAAGGATGAGCAGCTCACCACCTCCGAAGTCCCAGGAGAGCTTCCAGCATCCACCACTAAAAACTAGACAAGTACTTTCTCATTAGGCTCAGCAGTAAAACATTCACCTAGAATCCCCCAGGGAGGGGCTGGGGGCGTGGCTCAGCGG
>JADRCD010208453.1:3919-14876 GCA_019843815.1 Montemys delectorum | reverse complement strand
GGGAGAGCCCCTGCCTAGAATCCCCCAGGGAGGGGCTGGGGGCGTGGCTCAGTGGGAGAGCCCCTGCCTAGAATCTCCCAGTGATGGGTATGGAAGAGTGACTTTGGGTTCCATCTCCAGCATGGCAAATATAATCAAAAGCTATAAAATAACAACAAGATAAACAAACAAAAAACCAAGCATGATGGCACAGACCTGAAATCTCATCTCTCCCAGGTTGAGGCCATCTTGGACAACATGGGAAAATACATTTAGCCTGAGATTTTTACCTCTAAAATACAAAGGGCTACAGTTAAGAACACTTGTTGCTTTTATAGAGGATCCAGGTTCAATTCCTAGCACCCAGGTGATGGTTTACAACCGTCTGTAAATCCAGGGGATCCAATGCTCTCTTCTGACTCTGCAGACACCAGGTATGATGTGACACACAGATACACTCAGGCAAAAATATTCATAAAAATAAAAAAAATCATTTTTAAAAATTAAGGTGGTGGCTTATTCTTCTAAAGATTTATTTATTTATTTAATGCATATGAGTACACCACCACTGCTCTCTTCAGACTCACATTAGAGGGCACCAACCCAATCCCATGTGGTTGCTGGGAATTGAACTCAGGACCTCTGGAAGAGGAGTCAGTGTTCTTAATTGCTGAGCCATCTCTCCAGCCCAGCACATGCTTTTTAATCCCAGCACTTAGGAGGCAGAGGCAGGTGGATCTCTGTGAGTCTGAGGCCAGCCTGGTCTACAGAGCGAGTTGCAGGACAACCAGGGCTACACAGAGAGACCCTGTCTTGAAAAACCAAAATGCCACCGCAAAGAACACTAAAACAGATGGTTGTGAGCCACCATATAGTTGCTGGGAATTGAACTCAGGACCTCTGGAAGAGCAGTCGGAGCTCTTAACTGCTGAGCCATCTCTGCAGCCCCTCTTCCTTACTTCCTTGACCTGTGCTTTCACACCCCATCCACCTACCCCGCTGGGCTCCTCACAGAATTAGTAATGACACCCAACCCTTGCTTCTCCTCCTTCAACCCTCCCTAAAACCCCCAGTTCCCCTGGTGCCACCTCCAGGAAGCCTCTTTGTGTCCAACCTGCGATGCTAGGTTACGTGCCTCCCCTGGGTTCCCACCGCCGCCGCTCATGTCCCTATCATGGTGCCTCTCCCTAGCACTGGACTTTCTAAGCTAGTTCCAGCCGTGTCTAGTGGAGGGCGCCTTTAAAAAGATGTCTGTGAGGACCTGTTCCCTCCTCGGGACTCTCAAGGGCTCCTCCACTGCCCTGGCCCCATGGCTTAGGCATGGAGACATGGGCAGGGGTTCCAGGCACAGAGGCCGAGGGGGCCGACCCAAGCCCAGTGGCTCTGTGAAACCCGTTGAGGAACTTGAATTATTTTCATTGAGGAGCATCAGAAGAGAAGGCTGGAGAGGGGAAGGGAGAGGCCAGAGTGATTAATGGGACATTCCTTTCCCTCATTGGAGGGAAGCCAGGGGGAAGAATGGTTGTCAGGGCAACGCATTCTTTTCTTTCTCCTGGGTCCTCTGGCCTGCGTCACTCAGGAGGAGTGGGAGGCCAAGAGTGCAGTATGAGACACCGAAAGGCACCGGGCATCTCCTGGGTTGAGTGCTCACCTCTCAGAGGGGAAACTGAGGCCAGGAGAAAGGGGCAGAGCCCCTTGGTGGTGCTAACACAGCAAATGAGGCACAGAGAGGTGGTGTGTGTTCCTGCCTTGCTCCAGACTCTCTCCACAGGACTCAGGGACATCTAGGCTGGGACAAGCAAGGAGGATGGAAGGGAGGTGCGGCTCAGGGATGGGGTTCAGTAGCTCTGGCTTTTCTAACTATCCTTGTCCGCCCTCTGACCTCTAAATCTCCACAGCACATATTCACGTGTGTCTTTCTTTCTTTCCTTCCTTTCTTTCTTTCCTTCTCTCTTCTTTCCTTCCTCCCTTCCTTCCTTCCTTCCTTCCTTCCTTCCTTCCTTCCCCCTCTCTCTCTTTCTTTGTTAAAACAGGGTTTTATTCTAAAGCCCAGCCATCTTCCTCTTTAACCTCCGATGCCAGAATGTAGTAAAAATATAGACATGTCTTCAAAAATAGTTTTAAATTACTATCTTATTATCTGAGAATGGGTGTTTTACCTGGATGTATATATGTGTACTATGTGTGTGCCTGGTTCCTAGGGAGGTCAGAAGGCGGCATCAAATCCCCCAGAACGAACTGGAGTTAGAGGTGGATGTGAGGCACCATGTGGGTGCTAGGAGTCAAATGAGAGTCCTTTGGAGTGGCCAGTTTTCTTATCTACTGAGCTCTCCCTCTCCAGACCCTAAGATACGTTTTATTGCACTAATTTGTCATGTGTGTGCTGGAGGAAGGGGGCTGTGTACACGCTCTATTTGTGTGTGTGTGCGTGTGTGTGTGTGTGCGCGTGTGTGCGTGTGTGTGTGCGTGTGTGTGTGTGCGTGTGTGCATGCGCGTGTGTGTGCGTGTGTGCGTGTGTGCGCGCGTGTGTGTGTGCGTGTGTGCGCGCGCGTGTGTGTGTGCGTGTGTGCACGTGTGTGTGTGCGCGTGCGTGCGCATGTGCGTGTGTGTGTGTGTGTGTGCGTGCGTGCGTGTGTGTGTGTGTGTGTGTGTGTGTGTGAACGTCAGAAGACAACTTTTAGGAGTTGGTTCTCTGCTCCCCACGTGGGTTCTGGGCACTGAATTTGTGTCTCGGGACTCAGCAACAAGGGCCTTTACTGGCAGATGAGAGCGGGAGGAAGCTGCCAGAGGTCTGTTCCCACCCCGTGTTCTAACAGCTATGCTCCACTGACTGATGAATCACTGAGCAGTCACCTCCCCATACCCCCTCCACTCCCTACTCCCCAAGCCTGGATGTTTTTCCTTTTTCACAAAGAACTTGTTTTTGACAGATGAGCCATAAAGTTATGGGCCAATGGGTATCATGGCACTACCTTATATAGAGTCCCTGGGGATCCTTTAATAAAAAAACGTTCTTGGCACTTGGGACATAGCTCAGTAGTAAAGCACCTGCCTAGAATCCCCCAGTGAGAGGCTGGAGGTGTGGTTCAGTGGTTAGAGCCTCTGCTTAGAATTCTCCCCAGTAAAAAATTAAATTAAATTAAATTAAATAATTAAAAAAAAAGAATTCTCTCCAGTAAAGGGCTGGGGATGTGGCTCAGTGGTAGAGCATTTGCCTAGCATGTAGGGGGAGCCCGAGTATAGCCCCCAGCAGCACAATAGAGTAATAGTAAATACATAAAATTCTTCCCACTTGGGAGGTGGAGGCAGGAAAGTCACAGGTTGCCTGGCAGCCTGGGTTACATCACAGGACCCTGTCTGAAGAAGAAAAGAACAAAAGTAAGTGATCCACACCTTTAATCCCAGAATTCAAGAAGCAAGGGCATTCATGGATCTCTGAGATCAAGGCTAGCCTGGTCTACATAGTGAGTTCCAGGCCAGCCAGGACTGCACAGTAAGACACGGTCCTGCTGTGCTATGTTCAAAGGGACAAAGTAAAAAAGCTCTTTGCAAGCTGGTTGGTGCTAGAGACTCACCCACGGTGGTTGCCACAGTTGCCACAGTGCAGGGGTTGGTCTAGTGCTCCTGTTGTGTAGAACTCTGGGGCAAAATGTCCCATCAGGGTTTGATGGGGCCCAGCAGCAGCTGTGCTGGGCAGGACCACTGGATTCTGTGACTCCTCAGCCAGCGTAGCCTAGGGCAGGAGGTCACAGGTGGCTTCCAATGATGTCCTCCAGATGACCTGAGGTAGGAATCTATATTCATGAAACGTTAGGAATTTGCCAACACCCTTGTGCCACCAGCTGCTGTTAAAACAACATTCTCACGGCTGTTAGAACTGCGGATAGCCGGCTCCTCCAGCCTCGCCGTCAGGCACGTGCTTTCCTTTGGTACTTAGTTCATTCCACCATGTGATCCCACTGTGGTGTCAGAGTCCTGGCAGAGATGGGACAGCAGTGAGCCCATGACAAGGAGTACCTGCAAGCAATAGCTGGGTTGTACTAGTGAGGCCAGCTTCTTAAATTTTTATTTTATTTTCAATTTTTTTAGACAGGGTGTTTTAGTCAGAGTTTCTATTCCTGCAATGAAACACCTTCTCCAAAAAGCAAGTCGAGGAGGAAAGGGTTTACTCAGTTTACACTTCTACATTGCCCTGTGTACTGGCTGGTTCTGCGTGTCAACCTGACACAGGCTGGAGTTATCACAGAGAAGGGAGCTTCAGTTGAGGAAGTGCCTCCATGAGATCCAGCTGTGGGGCATTTTCTCAATTAGTGATCATGGGGGGAGGACCCGTTATGGGTGGTGCCATCCCTGGGCTGGAAGTCTTGGGTTCTATAAGAGAGCAGGCTGAGCAAGCCAGGGGAAGCAAGCCAGTAAGGAACATCTCTCCATGGCCTCTGCATCAGCTCCTGCTTCCTGGCCTGCTTGAGTTGCAGTCCTGACTTCCTCTGGTGATCAACAACCATGTGGAAGTAAGCTGAATAAACCCTTTCCTCCCCAACTTGCTTCTTGGTCATGATGTTTGTGCAGGAATAGAAACCCTGACTAAGACACCGTTCATCATCAAAGGAAGTCAGGACAGGAACTCAAGCAGGGCAGGAACCTGGAGGCAGGAGCTGATGCAGAGGCCATGGAGGGGTGCTGCTTACTGACTCGCTCCTTATGGTTTGCTCAGCCTGCTTTCTTATAGAACCCAGGACCACCAGCCCAGGGATGGCCCCACCCACAATGGCCCTCCCTCATTGGTCACTAATTGAGAAAATGCCTTACAGCTATATCTCATGGAGGCCTTTCCTCAACAGAAGCTCCTTCCTCTCTGATGCCTCTGATGACCAGCTGATACACAGGGGTCTCTCTAGGTTGCTTAGCTGCTCTGAAACTTGCTTTGTAGACCAGGATGGTTTTAAGCTCAGAGATCCTCTGCCTCTGCCTCTGACTCCTGAGTACTAGGCTTAAAGGTGTGTGCAATAACACTTGGATCAGTTTTTTTTTTTAATATTTTTACTTGTGTGTGCATGTATGCATGTGTGCATGCGTACATGCACATGTGTTTGTGATTGCCCAAAGATACCATAAAATGCCTGGCTCCCCTGGAGCTGGAGTTCCAGGCGGTTGTAAGCTGCTGATTCGGGTGCTGGGAAGCAAACTTGGGTCCTCTTGGAAGAGCTGCAAATACTCTCACTGCTGGGCCACTGTTCTAGCATCCCTGCCTTTCATCTTACTTTTGTTTTGTTTTGTTTTGTTTTGTTTTGTTTTGTTTTGTTTGAGACAGGGTTTCTCTGTATAGTCCTGGCTGTCCTAGAACTCACTCTGTAGACCAGGCTGGCCTCGAACTCAGAAATCTGCCTGCCTCTGCCTCCCAAGTGCTGGGATTAAAGGCGTGTGCCACCACCGCCCAGCTTATGATTTTATGGTATTTTAATTTTTTTTAAATGTTGATTAAAAAAGCCTGTCTATACATTTGCCTGCCTGAAGGGGGCATCAGATTCCTCTATGGATGGCTGTGAGCCACCATGTGGTTACTGGGATTTGAACTCAGGACCTCTGGAAGAGCAGCCCGTGCTCTCAACTGCTGAACCATCTCTCCAGCCCTCATCTTACTATTATCCTGCAGGAGAGAAGGGTGCCGACTGAGATGGCTTATGTTATGTGTGGAGGTTGGATGCCAACTCTGTGAGCTTGTTCTCTCAGCTTTACCTGGGTTCCTAGGATCAAACCCAGGCTTCTTAGTTTTGGTGGCAAGTGACTTTACAGTCTGAGCCATCCCGTCTACATTTCCCAGCCAGCCATTTTACAAGTAGCATGCTGCGCCTCCGATATACCATGCTATAGCGCATGTGCCTGTGGTGAGAGGCTCTCTTCCCCTACCATGTAGGTCCTGGTGACCAAACTCAGTCTGACAGGCTTTGGCCGCGTGCACCTTCACCCTAGAAGTCTTCTTACCAGCCCTCAGCTGCTCTCTTTGTTGATGCTAGGGGCTAGGGATGTAAATCTCCCCTCTAACACCTTCATAAAACTTGAACAACGACTGAAAACAAATCTCTGGACTGGGGAGACGGCTCAGCTATCAGGAGCACTGATTGCTCTTACAGAGGACGCTGATTCAACTCCCAGTACCCACACAGTGGCTCACAACTGTCCGTAAATCCAGTCCCAGTGGATCAACTCCCTCTTCTGACCTCTGTGGGCAGCAATGCACACACGTACATGCAGGCAAAACACTTGTACACATAAAACAAACAATTCTTTAAAAAATTTTTTTTTTAAAAGAAGGTTGTGTTATTTCCTATCGGGGTGGGGAGGAGGCATCCCCAGGCACATGTCCTGCGTCTGTCACTCTAGAAGTTGAGAAGGGAACATGGAGAGTTCAAAACCTAGTGAGTTAACATACCAAGATCCTGTCTCAACACACACACACACACACACACACACACACGCACCCACCCACCCATACTCACAGATGACCCTCCCCTCCAGAACTCCTTTTTCTGGGAATCTGCTAGAACTCTACCTGGTTTTTGGTGCATAAAAATCTCCATCCCCACTCCTGTGTGTGCTTAATTTTGTGTTTTTGAGGCAGAGCCTCAGACTGTATATATGAGAACGGTCTTGAACTCCCGGTAGGCCAACTTCCCCATCCATCTCCAGAGTGCTGGCCTCAAAATCACAGTAATTTTTTAAAAAATGACAGTAATTCTCCAGTCTCATGGCCCCAACTGACATCTCCACAGCCTCTCCCACTCGCACCCTAACCCCGGCCCCATCCCCTCCGCCCCACCCCACATGTGCCTGCCCATTCCCATTTTCTTTCCATTCACTACTTTGTAGAGATTGCAAAGGCATACTCTCGCCCCCGTGTGGCGGCGGCGGGAATCACCACAGACTGCAGAAGTACCTACAGCAAGCCCCAGGGCCCCAGGATCACAAAGTCTAAGGATCCTTTCGCAAGTCTAGCTGATCCTTGAGCTCAGAGCTCAAGGTATTCATACACTTTAAAATAAATCTTAAAATACACCTGACAAATAAAGGCCTGTTAATTATCTTGTATTTGCAGGTGAGGGGTTGCGAAGGACGCAGGGTGGGGTGGGGTGGGGAGCACGCATAAGTTCTTTTGTAGAGGTCAGGGTCAGAGGACAACTTGCCAGAGCCGGTTCTCTCCTCCCGCGTGGGAACAACTCACGGCAACTGACTTGATGGCATCTCACCGGCGGCCCTTCATTCATCTTTTAACTCAGCAAATACCAGTGGACCATGGAAACAAGGACGGGTGCTGGGACAAGTTGGGGGAGGTGGGAGGTTATCTCTTATCTCTCTCCCAATCCCAAAGGCGGTTAGCCCTCTCCTGGTCCACAGGGCCCTGAGCTTGCATCTGGTCCAATTTCAAAAGTTGCTCCACACACGTTTCTCCGACCACTGGAGCATTTGTCTGGGTGCAGCTTCTGTCTATACTTCCAGGGGTCACCTGAATGCTGAGGGTTCCGCAGGATGGCCAATAGGACTCAGCGGCAGTTCATCGACTTGATAAAGATCTGCCACTGAGGCCCGCCGTGCCAGGAGGGAGAGTCGCTGTGGCCGCGTGATCCTGAAATGTGAGCACGTTTCTCCGTTATTCCAAAAGCACAAACTGACGGCAATCAAGGGACCCGTAAGAGGCGGCGCTAGGGCACCACCACATGCTCAGGTCGCAGAGCCAGCCTGAGCAACACTCCTGCCATAGTAACATTTATTAACTTCCAAAGAGCTTGATCAAACAAGCCCCGTGGGGCATGGGGTAGGGTGGCTAAACAGTGCAGGCAGGAATGTCAATGAGCCACAAGGGTCGCCATTAAAGAGGACGTGTTAGCTCTGCGGGCTTGGCCTGGATGAGCCGTAATACATTCTTCCCTGACCCCTGAGAAGACAGGAATGCAGATGGGGCACGTAAACTGGAGTGCCTGCACAGGGCCCCTACTGCGACGGGGCTACATCTCTCGGTCGCCCTCGCGTGGTGATGGCAGGAACCACTGGCTTTGTTCTGGAGATCTTTTCCTTTGATTGAGTGTATAGTGGATCTCGAAGAGCCCACTATGGTAACTGGAAGAGTGTGACCCTGAGGATAGTTTGAGGGCATGGCATCTACTCAACAGTAATAGCTCCCACATCTGGATAGGTGTCAGTCTGAGATTCAAAGCAAGGTAGAGTCCTCCCGTCACAGCCAGCTTTGCCCGAGGCCGTGTCTAACATTGTATGTGGTACACAATGGCGGGTGAGCAATAAATGATGCTGAATGAGCAGAGAAGTGTGAGGAGTCTCTCCGTGTACACAGGGGCTGGGATAGGGAGCCATTTACTCTCTAAGCAGTACAATGGTGAGACCCATCTTCAGAAAGAGGAGAGCACAATACTGGCATTTCCCCAACTGAACCCCACCCCTGGTTGTTGGGTCTGACAGAAGGTGGTCTCAGCCTCATCTGCCTCCTGATGGGCCCAGCCCAACCTACTAACTGCTCAACAAGACAGCCTCAGGGTTTGGGCGTTTTTTTGTTTTGATTTGAACTGTTTTGTTTCATTTGAGACAGGCTCCTGCTATTTAGCCCAGACTAGCCTGGAGCACATGACCCTACGACCTCAGCCTCCTAAGTGTGGGAACCAGAGCCTGGTGTTAACTGTTACTCCTGGGTCCCCTGAAGTCTAGCTAAGGTGAGGATGAACTGGCCATCTCCTCCAGCCTTCCGTGAAGGAGCTTAAGTAAACCCAAGCTGACCTCGACCATCTGCAAACACACTTACAGACAGAGGCCTAGTGAGGGACAGACCTAGAAGCAGAAGGTAAAAATAGCCAGGCAGACGGAAGGAGCAAGCTGTGCAGATCTAGACCACCAACCCCCCCCACCCCCCCACCCCACCCCACAGGACCTGTGTACCTGCTCTCTGCCCCACACTCCAGAGACCAGGCTACAGGCTGAGACTGGGAAGGGGGTCCAGGCCAGGCTCGCAGCCCACCGGCAGTGTAGCAGCCTCGCTGGGGGGGATGTGGTGAGTCATGTAACGTTTTCCCATGAAGGAGCCAATCCGCAGCTGCTCAGGGGCTTCCTCAGGCCACCACAGGCTGGAGCTGCAGGCAAGAAAAGAAAGAGGAGAGACACATTAATTACATCCCTAGCCAGTGGCTGCCACAGTCCCCTCAGCTTCGTCCCTTTCCCAGAATCCTCAGCCCTCAGCCTGTCCCCTCACCTGTCCTCCTTTTTATTTGGCACATGAAATATGTAGTGCATAGGTGTATGGGTACATGTGTGTGTGTGTGTGTGTGTGTGTGTGCACATGTGTGTGCCTGTATGGAGGCCAGTGGCTGAGCTGGGGGGGTATCTTCCTCTATCACTATACCGTACCTCTAAGGAGAAAAAGTTCTCCCTTGGGGCAAGGGAGTACACCTGCCACGGTGTGTGCATGGAGCTACATATGACAACTGGCAGGAGTCTGTTCTCTCCTTCTACCATGTGGGTCCCTACCATTAAACTCAGATCCTCAGGTTTAGTAGCAAGAGGCTTTACCCATTGATCCATCCTGGCAACATTATCTTACCTTTTTGAGACAGGGTCTTTAACTGAAACCTTTATTGACTGGCTGGCCACAGACTCTAGGGGTCCCCCTGCCCCTCCCCATGGGTTAGGTTACAGACACACACAACCACATCTGGATTTTGGGAGTGCTGGGGACTCGAACTCCGGTCCTTGTCTGTGCATGGAGCACTTTACTCACTAAACTGCCTCCCCAGCCCCTCTTCCCTCTGTTTGGGAGCCAGCTGGAGAGGCACCTCGTCCAGGATAACCTACCCTAGTGACAGTTACCAAGATACCCTAGGGGCTCATGGGGAAAAGACAAAGCCCGGGGAAAGAACTCTGGCCCTGCCTTTAGAGGAGGTACTGTAGCATCTGCCTGACACCCAAGTGACAGACGCACAGTGGAACTTCCCTCCACACTGCCTGCAAGGGCATCAGCCAGCTCTGAACTGCAGTACTAGGAGAGGTTTTCAGGATCCAGGGATCCGGGCAGGGAAGAGGCGCCTGCCGGGTGTCACTATCACTTACAAACGTGTCGTAGAGGCTGCCAGGAAAGCCAGGAGTAAGAGGCCGGCCAGGGCAGGCAGGATGGAAGTTATGACGATCATACAGCCGCTCCGCCGACCGGGCCACGTGTCAATGGAGTTGGGGTTCTCTCCTGCACGCATAGGAACCATTCAGAGGCTGCATATCCACCCCAAGGCTAACTGTCCCTCCCCACTCAAGCTCAACACTCTTCAAGGCTTGGCTGTCCCATGGCCCCACAATCTATCTTGTCCACTTCCACCAGCCTGGATCAGTCATTGCTCCAACCTCTTTGACACTGGACTCACCTTCTAGACCATTCCCTCCAGTTCCCTACCACAGGGGCCCTCATGCACCAGGCAGATCTCAGGATTCACCTTGTCACTATCTTGCTCCCTAAAGCCTGGAATTGAAGGCCTTCAGATGACAGTCATCTGTCACATTACCCAACTGCCTTGGTAGCCTGACTCTGAAGCAAGGAAGCACCACCCCCAACATGGCCTCCAGGTGAGGCTTCAGCCCTTCTCCCTGCACATAGTAGAAAGAGCCTGGGGCTGTCTGGGGCTGGGCTTGACACCCAAGCAAAGATTGAGAGCTGTCAAGATGGAACTTGTCGGGCACACCTATCATCTGTTACTTGAGAGGATGAGGCAGGGAATCTCAAGACAGGCCATCCTGGGCTACAGAGGAGATTCAGAGTCCCCTTGGTCAACTTAGACCCCATCTCAATATGTAAAGGAAAAAGAGGCCTGGGATTGTACTTCTGTATAGAGCCCCTGCCTAGAATCCCCGAGGGATGGGCTGGGGGCGTGGCTCAGTGGTAGAGCACCTGCCTAGAATCCCCCAGTGAGGGGCTGGGGGCGTGGCTCAGTGGTAG
>JADRCD010208452.1:0-34273 GCA_019843815.1 Montemys delectorum | reverse complement strand
AAGGAAGGAAGGAAGGAAGGAAGACAACGAAATGAGAACACATTTTATTTAAAAGGATGTATAGGGCTAGGGAATGTAAGTCAATGGTATAACACTTGCCTAGCTATACCTAATCCCCAGCATAGCTGTAGCAGTCTGAATGCTCCTCCTAGGCTCAGAGGTTTGAAGAGTTGGTTTTTAGTTGGCAGTGCTTTTTGAATAGATTGAGGAAATGTGGCTGTGCTGGAGGAAGTGTGCCACTGAATGTGGGCATCATTCCCTTTTGGCTTTCTCTGCTAGGTGCTTGCAGTCCTAGATGTGAGCCCTCAGCTTCCTGCTCCTGCCACCACCATCTTGTTCTCTTGTCATGAATTCTAACCATTGGGAACCAGAAATAAACTCTTCTTTTTTTTGTTTTTGTTTTTTTGTTTTTTGTTTTTTCGAGACAAGGTTTCTCTGTGTCGCCCTGGCCCCTATCTGTCCTGGAACTCACTCTGTAGACCAGGCTGGCCTCGAACTCAGAGATCTGCCTACCTTTGCCTCCCAAGTGCTGGGATTAAAGGTGCGCCGCCGCCGCCGCCGCCGCCGCCGCCACCACCACCCGGCTACATTAAAATTTTTATTTTGCAAATTTGCATTACAAATTTTATTTGTATTAATCACTTTTCTGTCACGGATAAAGCACCATGACCAAAACAACTTATAGAAGAGTTTATTTCTGCTGGGTAGTGGTGGCGCACGCCTATAATCCCAGCACTTGGGAGGCAGAGGCAGGCAGATCTCTGAGTTTGAGGCCAGCCTGGTCTACGGAGTGAGTTCCAGGACAGCCAGGGCTATACAGAGAAACCCTGTCTTGAAAAAAAAAATTTTTTTTAATGTATATATATATGTAAGAGAAACAACCATCTAAATTGGAATTAGTGAATATTTATGGCATAAGGATTAGTGGGACATGGTGGCACAGCATAATTCCAGGTATTAGGAAGACTAAAGTACAAGAACTACTTTGAGTTCAAGTCCAGCCTAGGTTACAGAGTGAGTTCCAAGCCTGCTGGGGCTATAGAGTGAGATAGTCTTACTCCATCCACCACCCAAGTACTCATACACGTATGTATGAATGTATGTATGTATGTATGTATGTATGAATGTTTGTGTGAATGAGTTAGATGAGAGCATACATGAGCCTACCCTGCATAAGGCCCTGGGATATGTCCCTAACACTGAAAAAAATAAACAGGTATAGGATAGTCTCCAAAAGGAACTAAAAAATATCCTAGGCAGTTCTAGATTCTCTACTTCTATCCTTTGCCACTATCAAATCTAGCAAGTGATGGGCTTGAGTTTTTGCTAGTGTCAACAGTGTTATTTGAAGACTTTATGTAATGCTGTTTCTCTAAGTAAGTTAATACCTCATTTTCCTTTATTTTAACTAAAAAAATGAGAAAGGTTAGGTTTGTGGCTCAGTGGTGGTGCACCAATTTAGCAAGCTCCAGGTCCTGATTTCAAGCCCAGCTCTGGAAACTAAGTGAATAAATAGAACTTGTGAAAACAAGAAACAAATTTACAAGTAAAAGCAACATGTAAACCAACCAACCCTGGTGTCGCCTTTATTTTGCCTATTCAGCTTCTGAAGCAGAAGAAGACAAGTGCAAGGTTAGCCTGGACTACAGAGTAAGTTCAAGGCCAGTCAGTGCAACCTGGTATGACTCAGCTCAAAACAGAACAGTAAAAGAGCCAGAGAGATGGTTCAACAGGCAAAAGAGCTTGTTGCACAAACCTAATGGCCTGAGTTCTTTCTCCAGAACCTCTGGTGAGAGGAGAAACCCAACTCCTCAAAGTTGTTCCTCTGTTCTCTACATGTGCACCTCCAGGACACACATACACATTTATCGTGTATAATAACAAGAAACAAAATAAAATTTAATTTTTTTAAATAAAAAAGGGACAAGGCTGTAGCTCATTGGCAAAACATTTACCTCTCATGCTTGAGATCCTGAGTTCAGTCTACAGTATTGCCCCCTCACCCCCAAAGGACACATTCTGTATACAGAATACAAAAGGTCCTCAAAGCAATACATCTAGATCTTGGCTACATGTTCTCTAACAAAAAAATGTTAGGTGGGTGTGGTGGCAGAAGCAAAGGGTCATTGCAAGTTCCAGGCCAGTCAGAGAAACTAGTAAAACTATTTTGTTTTGTTTTTTGTTTTATTTTTTAAGAAAAGAAAGAAGAGAGAAGCCTCAGTTGATCACCAGGGGATTTGACATGTTCTTCTGGCCTATAAGGACACCTGCACTCATGTGCGCTTACTCACACATAGGTACACACATAAGTTAAAAACCTTTAAAATAAATAACAGCCCGGCAGTGGTGGTACAAGCCTTTAATCCCAACACTTGGGAGGCAGAGGCAGGCAGATTTCTGAGTTCAAGGCCAGCCTTGTCTACAGAGTGAGTTCCAGGACAGCCAAGGCTACATAAAGAAACCCTGTCTCGAAAAACCAAAAATAAATGAATATAAAAATAAAAATAATAAAATAAATAATAGCTGGTTGGGATGGTGCATATCTTTGATCATAGCACTCCAGAGGTAAAGGCAGGCTAATCTCTTATGAATTTGAGGCCAGCCTGGTCTATGTATGGAATCTCACTAGCTAAGGCTACATAGAGAGACAGACATAGATAGATAGATAGATAGATAGATAGATAGATAGATAGATAGATAGATAGACAGACAGACTATAAAGGATCACTTTGGGTTTGATGCCAGCCTAGAACACGAAGTATGGCCCAAGTCAAAAGAAAGAGGAAGAAGAAGGAAGAGGAGGAAAAGAAGACAACCTGCTATTTAATGTATTTAGTTCTATGCAAATTACTATGTAACCTTTGGACTTTTAGAAATTCAGAATATAATCTGATTTTTGTTGCCTCTCTAATATAACTTTTCAAATGCTTTCAAATGTAGTCTTGGGGTTAATTGACTAACTTCATTCTTTCAAGAGCCTATAGATTTATTCTAGCCAATGTAGCCTTGGTGGCTTTAATCTGTTGGAGCAGATGACTTATCCCTTTGAAATCTGGAAAACCAAATCTAGAAATCTGACCTTAGAATTGTTTTGCATTCTCCTTCCTTCCTTCTCTCCCTCCCTTTCTTTCTCATCATATATTTGACATATATAGTATTGAGCATCAAGGGCATTTTTTAAAAATTACCTTTATTTATTTTGTGTGTGTACAACCTGGGATTAAACTTCGGTTTTACAAAGGAAACACTATCCCAGTGAGCCATCTCGCCAGGCCATTTTCTTAGATTATATAAAATTTCACTAGCAGGGAGAAATAAAATATTCTATCTTCTTGTGAGGTCATCAAAAACATTTTAACCTACAGAAGCATTTTAATCTATATAAATTTCCTGGCAGGGGCTGGGCAGTGGTGGCGCACGCCTTTAATCCCAGCACTTGGGAGGCAGAGGCAGGCGGATTTCTGAGTTCGAGGCCAGCCTGGTCTACAGAGTGAGTTCGAGGACAGCCAGGGCTACATAGAGAAATCCTGTCTCAAAAAATCAAAAAAAAAAAAAAAATTTCCTGGCAGGGAATATAGCTTAGTGGTAGAATGCTTGCCTAGCATACACACATACACAGACCCTGGGTTTGATTCCTAGCAACACACTCTCACACCAACTTACACACTAACATCCTTGTACACAGATTTCCTAGAGTTAGGCTGATCTGTTCTACATAGTAAGATTCAGCTCAAGCAAAACTACATAGTGAGAACCTGTCTAATGAAAGAAGAGGGGCAGGAAGCTGAGCTCCCTGGAATATTTCTTATTTTGAAGACTGTTTTTTTTTTTTTTTTTTTTTTCAAGACAGGGTTTCTCTGTGTAGCCCTTGCTCTCCTGGAACTCACTCCGTAGACCAGGCTGGCCTCGAACTCAGAGATCCGCCTGTCTCTGCCTCCCAGGTGCTAGGACTAAAGGCGTGCGCCACCACCGCCTGGCTTTGGCGAATGTTTTAATGGTAGAACTCTCTCCATAAATGGAAGAACACTCTCCCCCTCTTTAAACTTCAGATTATTTCATAATTAGGACCTACAACTATTTGTAGGTTGTACTTTTCTGAGATTGTGAAACTTTAATCTTCCATAGGCCACAGATAGCATTAAATTAGAGTGGTATTCTCAAATTGCTGGAAGATACCAGTTCTTTATTGTTATCTTTGTTGAGAGAGGATTTCACTGTGTAGCTCACTATCTTTGAGTGTTCATCAGTTTTTCTGCCTCAGCCTCTTGGATAAGCTGTCAGTTGTTATGATTCAGATTGACAAATAAGAATTCCCAAAAAGCCATCCAAGAACCCATAAATTCATTTTTGAAATACTTCAAAAATTCTTCGAATTCTTTATTTATTATGGGTATCTGGAGTAAATTCATTATGAATATAGTAAGTAACACTTGTAATCTCAGCAGGAAGCTGAGGCAAGAAGATCATGAATACCAGGGTATCCCAGATAGTCATATAACAAGATTCTGTTAAAGGAGGAAGAGATGGCAGCAATAGCTAAGGAGGCAGTGTTTGGTGGTACGCACGTTTTCCTACTGGGCCTCCAACTTGCTATGTAGCCAAGAGTGATCTTGAACTTCTGACCCTCTTGTCTCAGCCTCCTGGTATTGGTATTGCAGGCCACCACCGTGACCCTAAGATGCTGGAACTCTAAAATACCTCGTCTGTGGCTTGGATCGTTAATAAAGCCATTGCAATGCTCACAGTAGCCAGGAGAGGGGGGTGTTTATTTATTTCTGTAATTCACACACTGACTCCAGGCAGGCCTTTGTTTATTTTCACCAGACCAGTGGCAGAGTGACCTCAGCCTCTGCAGCTGCAACAGTTCCATGAAATGGGCTGTGTTCAGAAGGTGGACATGTATCCTCCCTGTTGTCACCAACCTAGATCCTAGCAGAACAGTAGTAAACACCCAAAGTCTCTCAGTACAAAATGAAGGGTCTTGCTATGGAATAGGTGTGAGACAGGATGACTAATTTTGTAGTTTGGCTACTGTCATAAAAACTCCTCCCCTCAAACGCTGATGCCAAGAAGAGAGGCTCAGTCAGTCTTCACTGTCAGGATCTATGCAGAGGGAGTAAAGATGTTTTCCAACACTGAACCAATTATGACCACAGATTGATCCAGATTTGCATCCAATTTTACAACTCATGGGCTGTCTGAGAGTGTTTTGAACTCTTACAGGCCTCAGTTTCCCCATCTGTAAAACAGCTGAAACACTACTCACCTTTTATAGAAGTTAGAGGAATTAAACGCAATGGTCTATAAGACAATGCAAACAATCTTTCCATTATCTTGACTATCTGCCTTTAACATCATTTGTCAGAGTTCTTTTTTTTTTCTTGGCAAGCCATTGGTTTCCCTAGAAATCCACCCGCAGGGCTGAAAAGTATTAACAACGTGTGCACTAGATAGAGATTAAAAGAAGAGCTGAGAGATTGTCTTGTACTTCTGAGTCTTTAAACTTAAAAATCAAGACGTAGTAAAGAGAGACTTGTATGTAAAAGTAACATTTAGAGGGTTAGGAAGCCCCAGCAGTAGAAGAGGGGCACTATTTCAACAAAAGAATATGGAAAGGGTGTGTGCTGATCTGAGAATGACCCTGTGGCCAACTGCCCTCTAGGGGACACTTGTTGACTCAGACTAAGTGTGGGCCAAGGTTCAGGGGCCTGGGAAGGAAAAGGGGTTGACCAAAGTTTGGCTAACAAGCACTTTGCTCCTAGTGATCAGTGGAACAAGCAACTCAGCTAATCATTTATTGTTTATCAAGCAAAGACTTGTGAAGCCTTGTGTCTGTTCTTGTCCTAGGCAAACAAAGAGGAGTACCTGAAAGACGTACTAAAGTCCTACAGGAAGGGTGGGTCTTTGAAGTAAGCTGGGTTCCAGGAAACGGATTGTGGAGGATTTTTTTTTTTTTTAACTGTTTTTCAGAGTAACAGAGATTAGGTAAAATTGAACATTGACAGAACATTTTATATTTCCTGTTTCACATGTTGTATTTCAGATAAAGGATGAAATGCAGGTGTTCATTGGACCTAGAGACTACTGGATCTTTGCACAGAGGGACAAGTCTGTGAAGGGCTTATTCATGCTTCCCTGGTAAACTTGTCTTGTTTGGAACAAACTTGCTTGGCAGCATGGCTCTTAGTGTTCTTTTTTGATCCAAAATTAGATCAATGGTAAATAAAACTTGTGTTTTTTGTTGGTGGTGGGTTTTTATTTGTTTTCTTTTTGTTTTGTTGGTTTTGAGACAGGATCTTATCAGTGTCCTGCTGTCCTCAAACTTACTAAACCGAGGATGGCCTTGAATTTATAATCCTGACTCCATTCTCCCCAGTGCTGACTATAGGAGTGCACTAGCACACCTGGTTTACAAAATGCTGGAAATAAACCCAAGGCTTTGGGTTTGCTAGGAAAGCACTCAATGGGCTGGGCTATAACTCCAGCCCCAAACAACTTAAAATGAGCAACACCAGCACAAATGCTGACACCTCAGTTTAGTTGAAACAAACTCAGGTCCTCTAGAAGAGCAGCTAGTCTTTTTAACCACTGAGTCATCCTCCAATCTCCAAAATTAAAATTTTAAAAGGCCAATGAACCAAACATGGTCCTTGATTTTATCTTATATTTCATATAGTGTTGGGAACTGGATCCCAGGGTTCTTGATTTATTAGGCAGGTATCTTGTTCAGTGTTCTATTGCTGTGAAGAGATATACCATGACCAAGAAACTCTTACAAAAGAAAGCACTTAATTAGGGCTGGCTTACAATTTCAGAGGTTTAGTCCTTTATCTTCATAACGGAGGCAAAGCAGCATTACAAGCAGACACGGTGCTGGAGAGGTAGCTGAGAGTTCTACATCCAGATCTGTAGGCAGCAGAAAAAAGAGGGCAGTGGTAGGTACAGAGAGGAGAGAGAGAGAGAGAGAGAGAGAGAGAGAGAGAGAGAGAGAGAGAGAGAGAGAGAGCACCCGGGCTTGGCTTGGGTTTTTGAAGCCTTAAAGTCTACCCCCAGTGATACATCTCTTCCAACAAGGCCACATCTCCTAATTTCTTCCAAATACTACCACACCCTGATAACCATACATTCAAATAAATTATTCTATGGGAGCCATTCTCATTTAAACTACCACAGCAAAAGGTCTATCACTAAACTATAACATTAGTCTTTGATCTTTGAGTTCAAATAAGCTAAAATGGAGGGTAGACAAAAGTTAAGATATGTAGATATATCACAACAGACACTAGAGAGCTCATTAGTCTATTTTGTGTGTGTTTGGAAATTTCTATTACAAAAAAGCAAGAAAGTGTTCAATATTTGGTCAGGGTTTGGACTATGAGGATGGTACTCAAAACAGACACACAAGATAAAAGATTGCAGTGTTTTTTGTTCCCCCCCATCCCCAGACAGGGTTTCTCTGTATAGCTCTGGCTCTCCTGGAACTCACTCTGTAGACCAGGCTTGCCTCAAACTCAGAAATCCGCCTGCCTCTGCCTCCCAAGTGCTGGGATTAAAGGCATGCTCCACCACCACCTGGCAATTGAAGTGTTTCTTATTTCAGTTGCTTTGGAGTAGTTCTTCTTGGAAAAAATTACCAAATTGTACATTTAAAGATGAATATAAAGAGTAGTATGTATATAACCATAATCTCATTAATCTATATTCTGGGATTCGTAAACACTTCCAATCATAGCAAGGAGAGTAAATAATTCCCCCTAATTAGGCCTCAAGACAAGTGCTGTCACTTTAATTGCTACTCTGTGTGTAGCTGCTGCCGGCTTGTAGCCAATGATTAGGTTGTAAGACATTTCAAGATGATATTTTAATGTCTTAAATTCACATTTCCATATTTTAGTAATGTTTTTAGACAAAATTTTTAATATTGATTTGGTCCTTTAATTCAATCAAGCCATATGTTGCTTTAGACAAGTATCCAAAGTCACTTTGACCCAACTATATTGATAAGGTGGTTTTTAAATTTCTAGCTATAAATTATATAGTGTGTATCCTTAAGATAATAATGATTATTTCTACTGGTAATAATTATAGCTGCAAAATGGATTCACTTTATAAATAGCTCTAGTGGGCCAGCGTGATGGCTCAGCAGATAGATGCAGTTGCTGCTAAGAGTTTGAGCGCATATTCCATGATTGTCCTCTGATTTCTGAATATACATTGTTTCACATGTTCATCCAAACACATAGGTACACACTAAGTAATAAATGTGGAGCTGGAGAGATGGCTCAGTGGTTAAGAATGCTTACTGCTCTTTCAGAGTAGTTTCCAGTACCCACATTGGGGTAGTTCACACCACCTATAACTCTAGGTCCAGGGGATTCAACACTCTCTGATCTCCTAGGATGCTTACACACACACACACACACACACACACACACACACACACACACACTAATAAGATAGAAAATCTTTAAAACTTCATAACTCAACGTAAAAATTTGTAAAACAGGGGCTGGACAAATAGCACTGACTGCTCTTCCAGAGGTCCTGAGTTCAATTCCCAGCAACCACATGGTGGCTCACAACCATCTGTAAATGGGATCTGATGCCCTCTTCTGGTGTGTCTGAAGACAGCTACAGTGTACATAAAATAAATAAATTTAAAAAAAGAATTGTAAAAAAAAAAAGTAAATAGTTCTAAGCATGAATTATATGCTTTTTTAAAATTAGATTTATTTAATTTTGTGAGTATGAGTGTTCGCTTGCATGTATGTATGTATATGATGAACTGTGTGCCTGGTGCCAGGAAGATCAGAAGATGGTGTTGGATCCTCTGGAACTGGAGTTACTGATGGTTATAAACCATCACATGGGCACTGGGAACTAAGTCTGGTTTCTCTACAAGATCAACAGGTGCTCTTAACCACGGAGCCATCTCTCTAGCCCTTATACTCTGGTTTTTTGTTTGGTTTTGGTTTTGGTTTTTTGGGGGTTTTTTTTTGTTTGGTTTTTTTTTTTTTTTTTTTTTAGTTTTTTTCGAGACAGGGTTTCTCTGTGTAGCACAGAGAACTCCTGGAACTCACTCTGTAGACCAGGCTGGCTTCAAACTCAGAAATCCACCTGCCTCTGCCTCCCAAGTGGTGGGATTAAAGGCGTGTGCCACCACTGCCCAGCCCTTATGCTCTTAATAAGTTAAAATTTAAGAAAAATAATGTATGTTTGAGTACTATTATTTTCTCTACTGATTATTTCCCCCTGCATCTGGGATGCAATCCAGGGCTTCATGTGTTCTAAGAAAGCTATCTGTGAGCCATATCCCTAGACTGTTAGCCTCCTCCTGTTTTGTTGTATATTAAATTGTAATTCTAGGTTTGTGTTTTTGTTGGTTTTTTTATTTTATTTTATTTTATTTTATTTTTTTTTGAGACAGGATTTCTCTGTATAGCCTTGGCTGTCCTGGAACTCAATCTGTAGACCAGGCTGGCCTTGAACTCAGAAATCCACCTGCTTCTGCCTCCCAAGTGCTGGGATTAAAGGCGTGAGCCACCATGCCTGGCTGTTGTTTTTTTGACACAGGGTTTCTTTGTGTAGCCCTGGCTGTCCTGGAACTAGCTCTGTAGATCAGATTGGTCTTGAACTCACAGAGATCTACCTTCCTCTGCCTCTTGAGTGCTGGGATTATGGGTAAATACAATCATACCTGGCACATCTTTGCTTATTTTGTTGTTGTTGTTTTTAAATAAAAATTTATTTATATTTGAGTGTTTTGCCAGCATACATGTGAGTGTGCATCTGCATCCATTGTCCTCATAGTTTAGAAGAGGGCCTCAGGTTCCCTGGGACTGGGGATACAGACTGTCGTGAGCCATCTCATAGGTGCTGGGAGCAACAAATACTCTTAACCATTGAGCCATCCCCCTAACCTTTATTTATTTTTTGAGACTGTTTTTTACCGTTTAATTCTGGCTGGTCTGGAACTCCTTAAGAAGACCAGGTTAGCCTTAAACTCATAGAGATCCACCTGCCTCTCTCTCCTAAATGCTGGGATTAAAGGTATGCACCACCACTATGGCCGGCTGCTTGTTTTATTTTTATTTTTAATTTTTTGTTTGATTCTTGAAACAGTCTCATGTAGCCCAGATTATGCTCAGACTAGCTGCATATCCCAGGGTGGCCTTGAATTCTTGACCCTCCTGCTTTTTTCAAGTGTTGGGATTATAAGAAGGCACCATGACACTTGGTTTAAAGCATTTTTTTCAGTGTAACACTACAGATTGAACCCAGAGCCTTCTGCTAAACAAGCAAAGAATTGCCTGGCAAAATCCAGACATTTAATGATTTTATTTTTAAAGCTAAGAAGATCAGGCAAACGTGGGTTTAAAAAATGTTTAATTTGGCCGGGCAGTGGTAGCACACGCCTTTAATCCCACCCAGCACTTGGGAGGCAGAGGCAGATAGATTTCTGAGTTCAAGGACAGCCTGGTGTACAGAGTGAGTACCAGGACAGCCAGGGCTATACAGAGAAACTCTGTCTCGAAAAACCAAAACCAAAACCAAAAAAAAAGTTTAATTTTTTTTCAGTTCTTAGGTGTTAAAATTAGGCCCCATTCTTCCTCCCAGTGCCAAGCTCTCAGAAATAAGACCCAGAGTCAAAATATATTTATGAATACCTTGGTTATATAGCTAGGCTCTACAGATTAGATTTTATTCTGACTAGAATCATAACTTAATATATCCCATTTATTTTAACCTACATTCTCCCACATGGCTAGTTACCTGTGCTCAGGTACCAAGTATCTGTCTCCTTATATCTTCCTGGGCTCATCCCCTACACCTGGCTCTATCCCAGAATCCTTTCTCCTCCCAGATGTCCCACCTCTATTTCCTGTCTAAGCCACAGGACATCAGCTTTTTAACTGACAGGTGATGTATCCATAAAATACACAAGACATTCTCTCTACACTTCGGAAATGTTTGTAATCTCAGTATTCAGTAGGTAGAGGCAGGGAGATTGGAAGTTCAAGGTCATTCTCAAGTATAAATCAAATTTGAGGTCATTTTGGGCTATATCCCACTCCATCTCAAAAGGACAACAAATTAAATAAATAGGATTTCATGATGGGTGTGGCGGCCTGTAACCCCAGCACTCTGGAGGCAGAGTCAAAGTGATCTAAGACATAAGGCTGGCATGGTCTACATATCAAGTTCTAGTCAAGACTGGGATACACAGTGAGATTCTACCAAAAAAAAAAAAAAAAGTACAATTTCATTTAAAAAAAATTTAGTGGCCCCAGTTTCAAGGCTCAGCATACTAATTTTAACTGAAATTACACTTCTGGGGACTCTCTCAAGAGAGTGCTCTCAGGTATATTTTTCTGAACATTTTCTCTTAATTCTAAAATTTACTTTAATACATTTAATAAATTCCAAGTCTGCTTCATTCTTTTTAAGGAAAAATTCTATTTTTATGTAAGATACTTTGTTTAAAAAGCAATTTCTTTGATTTTTTAAAAGATTTATTTATTTGTTTATTATTTATTTATTATGTATTCAGCGGGCCAGAAGAGGGCACCAGATCTGATGTGGTTGCTGGGAATTGAACTCAGGACATCTGGAAGAGCAGCCAGTGCTCTTAACTTCTGAGCCATCTCTCCAGCCCTTCTTTGCTTTTTATTTATTTATTTATTTATTTATTTATTTATTTTGTTTTTTTGAGACAGGGTTTCTCTGTATAGCCCTGGCTGTCCTGGAACTTACTCTGTAGACCAGGCTGGCCTCGAACTCAGAAATCTGCCTGCCTCTCCCTCCCAAGTGCTGGGTTAAAAGCAGCTCTCTGATTTTTTTTTTTAAATGAATTTACAAAGTTAACAAGTTAAAGTTTGCTTGCAGCCAGGTGTTTTGATCTAGGTCTATAATCTCAGTACTAGAGAGCAAATTAGGGAGTCAGTCTCAAGAAGCCAGGTGTGGTGGCACACCTTTTATCTTTAACTCTAGCAGTTTAGAGGTAGAGGTAGGTGATCTCTGAGTTTGAGGCTATTATGTTCTCCAGAATAAGTTCCAGGACAGCCACAGCCAGGGCTACACTGAGAAACCCTGTCCCCCAAAAACTAAATCACAAGTTTGCTTATAATTGAAAGATAGGGAAGCTAATTACAGGAAGGTGAACCTTGAAGAAATATGTATCTGAAATAGTTAATACATGCTCCTGACCTTACAAACCAGATGCTGTTCTTTCCCACCCTTAGTTAATAACACAGGTCTTCAAAATTAAGTCTTTTACATCACCTTAAATTCTATTACTTTAAATAGCTACTTACCAGATTATAATTTTCACTTGTCTGAAGACTGATAGAGTCTAATATTAATTTTCTTAACAAAATTACAGTGAGTAAGCTAGAAGTAAGTAACATCTATCGAGAATAGTACAACTAACCTGACTTTTCTCCCAGCATCTTTCTGTCTGCTGGGTTTTTTCTCCTTAAGAAAGAAAGGGCTTATTTTCCAAAGGGATAGAGTTCATATTCAGTGGCTTCAGAAGGCAAGGCATAATGGCTGGAGCGAGAAACTAGCTAAACACATTTCATCCATGTATAGGAAGCAGGGAGCTCCTTCTGGCTGCTTTTAATTACTGTTTGAGGCAGAAGTTAAAGGGAATAATCATGGAGACATATTTTTGTTGATGATGTTGTTGTTGTTGTTGTTTGAGACAGGGTTTCTCTGTATAGCCCTGGCTGTCCTGGAACTCACTTTGTAGACAAGGCTAGCCTCGAACTCAGAGATTCGCCTGCCTCTGCCTCCCAAGTGCTGGGATTAAAGGCGTGTGCCACCACCACCCGGCCTGTTGTGGTTGTTTTAAAAGGAAAATTCTTTTTTCTTTTTTCTCTTTTCTTTCTTAAATGTGTATGTGCATGTAACCTTGGAGGCCAAAAGAGGGAGTTAGATCTCCCAAACCTGGAGTGATTATAAGACACTTGATGTGAGTGCTAGAGACTACACTCTGGTCCTTTGTAAGGTCATCAAAGGACTCTTCATTGCTGAGCCACCTCTGTAGATCCATTAAAAAAAAAAAAAAAAAAAAAAGCCGGGAGGTGGTGGTGCATGCCTTTAATCCCAGCACTTGGGAGGCAGAGGCAGGCAGATTTCTGAGTTCGAGGCCAGCCTGGTCTACAGAGTGAGTTCCAGGACAGTCAACGCTACACAGAGAAACCCTGTCTCCAAAACACCAAAAAAAAAAAAAATTAATTAATTTACTAGTTAATTAATTAAAATTATATGAGTATGGGTGTTTTGACTACAGGTGTGTCTGTACACTACACTGTGCAGTGTCCACTATTGTTTTTAACAAAATCTCAAACATTCAATTTTACCAATTAGGACTCATGAGCTGGGGTGAAAGCCTGCTAGCTCATAGAGGCAGAGAAAGCACCCACCTGACCTTACTTCTCAGCAACATCTCAAAAAGAAAGCAGGCTGTCCTTCATACTCTCTCAAAAACCCTACAAACTGAATGTCCCTCCCTTCTACTTCCTGTACATCTCTCTCTCCCTCCCTCCCTCCCTCCCTCCCTCCCTCTCTCTCTCTCTCTCTCTCTCTTTTGGTTTTTCTTTTTTTCTTTTCTTTTTTTCTTTTTTTATTTTTTTGGTTTTTTGGAGACAGGGTTTCTCTGTTTAGCCTTGGCTGTCCTGGAACTCACTCTGTAGACCAGGCTGGCCTCGAACTCAGAAATCCACTTGCCTCTGCCTCCCAAGTGCTGGGATTAAAGGCGTATGCATCTCTTTATCAGTCTTCCAGACTTCCTCTTTTTTTAAAAAAAAAAAAAAAAGATGTATTTTTTTTAAAGAGTTATTATGTATACAGTATTCTGCCTGAATGTATGCCTACAGGCCAGAAAAGGGTACCAGATCTCATTATAGATGGTTATGAACCACCATGTGGTGGCTGGAAATTGAACTCTGGAAGAACAGCCAGTGCTCTTAACCTCTGAGTCATCTCTCTAGCCCCCTGACTTCCTCTTACTCTATGGTTTTTACCTATGTTCACTCCCTGTCAACTGGTTGCTTGCTCCTCCTCTTGATCTTTGATTGGCTTTATTTAATCCTGTTTACAATAAACAGAAAGTTCTTAGATTTAAATGTGTGTGCTAGGACTGAGTTACAGCACAACTAGAAACAGGGTTTTCCAGTAAATAACACAATCTTGGGGTTCAGAGTGTAATCAAATGTCCCATAACAGTCCACAATGGCCAGAGGAGGGAATGGGATTCCTTGGGACAATTACAGAAGATTCTGAACTACTGTGTGAGTTCTGGGAACTGAACTTGAGTCCTTGAAAACGCAACCTGTGCTCTTGACCATGGAGCTCTCTCTCCAACACTTCTGTACATACATCCCTTTAAAAACAAAAACCAAGAAACAGAATCTCCTGTTGTGACCCAGAATGGTTGGATCTCACTACAATCTTCTTGTCTTGGCCTCCCAAGTATCCTTACAGGTATAAGCCATGGTGCTTGGCTAAGAGAGATATAGAGACAATGACAGTTTAGACCCTGGGCCCTGTTAAGAGCACACTACAATGAAGAAATATGAGATGGGACGGAGGGAGTACAAGGTGAGGAGATGGGAGAGAAAGCAAAGCCAAGCAGTTTGTGTGCTATGGTGAGATAGAACTAGAGACACTACAGTGGGTGGATCTGAGGAGCCTGCACAATCACCTGTGGTTATGGTGATGTCTGGGTCCATGGCCCTACAGTGGTCTGTGCTGATGGCTGTAGCATGTGTTAGCACCAAAGACCATCCATATGTCTGTGGTCTGGGTTGATACCTGGGACCATTTTGAGTTCCTGAGACCATACTGACACAATGGGGATGGGGCAAACTGATCTGAGTGGCCGGTGTTGCTACCTGAAGCTGTGGTGACATCCTAGCCCAGGCTGCCACTGAGGGCCATGTCTGGGTCTTTGGTCCTGCTGCAATTGGGTCTGTGTCAATGACCATGGCCAAAGTTACCATCAAAGGTCATGGGAGGGGGTCTGGGCTGGTGTCTAAGGCCGAGTAGATATTCCAGTACTGTGCTGAGCTATCCCAGTCCCTTGCCTGGGCAGCATGGAAGAGCTGGCTCTACTGATGTTGGTGCCAGAGAGCTGGCCCCAATAAACTGAGTGAGGAAGAACTGGTCCTGCCCCTCACTAGCTATGGCATTCAGGAGGGTGGCCCCCTGGGCAGCATAGTGGGGAGGACAAGAGCAGGAGTACAGGAGAGACAGCCTCACCTCTCTCACCTGGACAAAGTCAGAGAGCTGGCTCTGGTGGTACAGGTACAGGTGAGTTGGCAGACTGACCAACTCAGCTACTACCCAGACCCAGATCTAGGGCTTTGAGTTGGCCCACTCCAATATCTACCTCATCCATGAACCTCTGATGTGTGTGAAAGGGCTGGTTCTACAGATCCAAAGCTTCAGGATTTCCATGACACAGGGCAACAATAGAATATCCAAGAGGAGTCCCAGTGAGGATCCAGTATTGATGGTATAGCAGAAGCCAGGGGGCTCAAACCAGACCAATGACTCATTGCAAAGAAATTTGCAAGTAAAGTTGTTTTGGCAAAAGGATGTTCTGTGTGACACATCATGACACACAGCAGCTTCCACAGTGAGATGGGTGTTTGTTTGTTTTCTTTTGGGGCAGCAGGCAGATATGAAGGGATGGGGTACATGATGTGAAATTCACAAAGAATCAATAAAAAGTTTAAAATGAGACCTTTTCTCAAATGTTTTCCATGAACTCTCATTAAACTAAAATCATTACCTAGAGATGGATCCAGAGGATGGGGGGCTATTAGCCTAGAGGTTAAAGACTGCTTAGAAGTGAGCTAAGGGGCTGACAAGATGGCTCAGCGGGTAAGAGCACTGACTGCTCTTCCAAAGGTCCTGAGTTCAAATCCCAGCAACCACATGGTGGCTCACAACTACCCTCTTGTGGTGGTCTGAAGACAGCTACAGTGAATTACGCTGGAGCAAGCAGGGTGGAGCGAGCAGGGCCAGAGTGAGCGGGGCCGGTAGAGGTCCTGAGTTCAATTCCCAGCAGCCACACACATGATGGCCCATGGCCATCTGTACAGCTACAGTGTACTCATACGTATAAAATAAATAAAATAAATCTTTAAAAAAAAAAAAGTAAGCTAAGGCAAATAAACACCCCGGAAGCTCTACAGTATCAAGCCTAATTCAATAAAGGAGCTGTAGTTGAGTTGCTAAGCTTAAAATAATTGCCTCATGAATAGTAGTCATATTGAATTGATTATAACTGAAGAGCATAAAGGTTTGTGTTTTATATTTACTCTAGATATATGCTCTTCACTGAGGAATGAATTTAGTGAATCGATTATCTGAGAGAATAATTGTGGTATGTGGGTGTGAGGAGAGAAAGCTTTTGGGTGTTATGTGTGCCAGACTGGAACTTGCAGTGCAGCTGAGGATGATTTTGAAGTCTTTTGATTGCTTGTCTTTGTGGTTTGAGACATGATCTCACTATGTAGTACTGTCCAGCCTGCAAATCAATATATAGGTCAGGCTGTCCTTAAACATGTGCTCATTGTCTCTGCTTTCCAAACTTTGGGATTATTGCTAGGGCATACCCCATCTCCAATTTATGTAGTGCTGGCAATCAAACTGAGAAAAATTTAAATGTTGTTGTCTGAATGATTCATGACTTCTTTAAATTCTTAGGTTGAAACCCACCCTTCAAGGTGATATTGAAGAGGAGAGCTGTTGGGAAATAATTAGTTCAAGAGAATGGACTCTTTCTCTTTTTGGAGGAGCATATGTAACTTAGGCTGTTGTCAAACTTGCTGTATAGCCAAGGATGGTCTTGAACCCCTGGCCCTCCTCCTCCCACTTCCCAAATATAATTATAGAAGCATGACACCATGCCCTTCGAAGGTAGACTCCTTCTAAATGGGATGAATGCCCTTAAAACAGAGAACAGCTATCTTACCCCATGTGAGAATACACTAAAAACACATGGCATAGGAATAGGAAACAGCCCTTACCAGACAGAATCTCCCAGTGCCTACACCTTTGACTACCTACCTCCAGGCTTTGAGAAATAAATTGCATTGTTTATAAGCCATACAATTTATAGTACTTTGTGAAGATTAGCTGAATCAGATTGACACAGTTAATATTCCTGAAATAATAATATAATACTATCAGAGTGACTAATTACAGATGCCTCTGAATTCATAGTGGGAGACAATAGACAGTGAACTTTCTGTGATTTTTAAAGAATCATTAAAAGTTGGATGTTAGCAAGGCATAGCGACTCATAGCTATAGTCCTAGCACTTGTAAGGCTGAAGCAGGAAGATTGCTGTATAGTCATACAGTGAGACCATGCTGTTTCAACAACAGGTGATATGCAAACCCATGTGAGACCAGAAGGGGGATGGCTTCAGCACAGGCTTCAAGGCTAGCTTCCTGTGCAACAAAGTGAAACACATTTCAAAATATCAATGTCAAGATAGTTGCAAGGCTGTTACCTGTTGTAGGCTTGGAAAGAGCTGCCTCAAGCCAGGCCCAGTGTCCTCTCCTCTTCCTGTTTATTGCCTGTAGATCTGGATACAGAAATCTCAGCTACCTCTCCAGCATCATATCTGTCTGCTTACTCCCTTGCTTCCTGCCCACGACAATAATGGACTAAACCTCTGAAGTGTAAGCCAGTCCCAACTAAATGTTTTCCTTTATAAGACTTGCCATAGGACATTAACTAGTACAGAAGTTGGTACCAGAAGCGGTTGCATTGCTGTGATAGGCCTGAGCACGCTTTTCTTTGGAGGAATGTAGACTTTGAAACTTTGTATTAGGAAAGAGGTTGAATGCTTTAAGTAGGTCTTAATGGACTATGCTAGTAGAGCATAAAAGTCAGTGGTGCTGAGAGTGATTTGACCTGGGGGTGGGGGACAGCTCAAGAAGTTTCAGAGGAGAATATAAGTAAGTGGCCTAGAGAGTCTTGTGATATTTTGGTGAAGAATGTGGCTGTTTTCTCCCCTTGTCCCCCCCCCCCCCCCCAAAAAAAAATCTGTCTGAGGCTAAAGTAAAGAGTTTTAGATTAACAGCGTTGGGAGAGGAGATTTCCCAACAGCCTAGTGTTGACTGTATTGCTTGGTTTTTAGAGGCCAAGCTTATGTAGATCTATAATGAAAAGGAACAAGATGAACAATGAAAAATACAAAGTGTACCATTTGAGGACAAAGGAGGCTACAGGGGGGCAAAGATACAAGAAAGGGGTTGTAGAATCTCCCTCTCCAGCTAGAGAAAGCTGCTGAAGCCAAGCATATGTGAGGGGTGCCCCTGCATGGAGGCCCAGTGAGGACCAGTGAGGCCACTGTGTGAAGCTGTGAAGGTGAACCCTGGTTTGCCTTGGGGCCCCCAAAGTGTTAGAGATTTCAGAATTGTGGGATGTCTGTCAAGGAGAGCTGCTAACAGGGAGTGGAACCAGGCCACAAGAGAGAGAAGTGTGTGGCAGTCAACAAAGCTGAAAGGAGATGAAGATCTGAAGATTGTCACTAGACGTGGAGGTGCAGACTTTGGAGTTTGCCCAGCTGTTTTTTGGTTTTGCTTTGGTCCAGTATTTCCTCTCTATGCTCCATTTCCTCCTGCTTGGAATGGTAATATATATTCTGTATATTGTTAGTATGTGATCTTTTTTTTTTTTTTAAGTCTTTATTTTACAGGGGTCACAGTTAAGAGATTGCCATGACTCTCAGAAGAGACTTTGGATTTTTAAACAGTGTTGAGACTGTTACACACTATGAAGACTTCTGAAGTTGGATTGAATGCATTTCTGTATTATGATAAGGCTAAGTGGAATGTGGTGGTTTGAATAAGAATGGCTCCCAGAGGCTCCTAGATTTGAATGCTTGGTCTTCAAGGAGTGGCACTGTTAAGAGATGAGTCCTTGTTTGAGGAAATGTATCACTGGGGATGGGCTTTGCAGTTTAAATCCTCAAGGCAGGCCCAGTTTTTCTCTTTCTGCTACCTGCTGATCCAATTGTAGAACCCTCAGCTACCTCTCTATCAACCATGTCTGCCGTGCTTCCCACCATGATGATAATGGACTAAACCTCTGAAACTGTAAACCAGCCCCAATTAAATGCTTTCTTTTATAAGAGCTGCTGTGAGCATGCTGTTTCCTCACAGCAATAGAGCATTTACTAAGACAGCCATCAAATGTCCAGTGATGCTGGTAGAAACCAGAAGCCAGGATGGAGGCACTACATGGAGTCTTTTCCCAAATCTCTGGCAACTAACAACCTTTAAGGCATATCTCTGTGCTCAAGGCCAGCCTAGTATACATAGCAAGTTCCTGGGCAGCCAGAAATATAAAGGAAGATCCTCCTGTCTCAAAAGAAAAATTGTAAGGCTAGAGAGATAGCCCAATGTTTATATGCACATGTTGCTCTTGCAGAGGACCTGGCTTGATTCTTAGCATCCATATCAGGCAGTTCACAACTGCCTCTAGCTCCAGTCCAAAGGGATCTGATGCCTTCTTCTGGGTACTGCATGCATATGGGATACATATATATACACACATATATATATATATACATATGAACAAATTAAAAACACAAATTTAATTGTATTGGTTGGCAGACAAGATAGTTCAGTGATCAGGAGGGCTTGTCAAACTTGAAGACCCAAGTTCAATCCCCAGAAACCATATAGTAGATATAGAACAGACTCTTGAAAATGGTTTGGTTTTTATATTACTGAGTTGTATGAGTTCTTCAGTAACAGTCTTATAAAGTTGTGTATGTGGGTGTGTGTGTGTTTGTATGTGTGTGTATGTGTGTGAAATGTTTTAACATCTCCCCAGCTGAGGATACTTAATAAGATAGAAAATAATTTAAACAAAAATTTAAATCAACTGCTATCCTACCAAACTTTTATTGGCATGAACTGACCCCTTTTCTAAAACTATAAAGGGTTTGGCAACATGGTTCATCAGGTGAAGACACCTGCTGCCACGTCTGACGAGTTGAGTTCATTTCCTAGGACCTACGATGATAGAAGGAGAGAACTGGTCCCTACAAATTGTTCTCTGACCTCCACAAGCATGCCTACATACAGACACAGCTCATAAAACAAATAAAATGTAATATAATATAAAAAGCTAAATAATGAGGGATTTGGTTTTCCAAATAGCCTTTGTTAAGATTTTCCTAGAAAGCCAAAATCTTGGCATAAGAAAATGTCACTCCAGATTTTCTTGTAGAAATTGGAATTGTGACAGCTTGGCATGTTTTATGCTAATTAGAGGTTAAAGCTGAGAAGACTGACTCCACTGAAGGTTTTCCATTCAGGTGGCAATTGTGTTAGGGACCCCCAACAGAATGGAAAGCAGTATTCTAACATAGCCCTGGCTGTTCTGGAACTCATCTTGTGGGCCAGTCTGGCCTCCAAATCATGGAGATTCACTTGCCTTTGTCTTCTGAGTGTTGAGATTAAAGGTGTCTACTCCCCAACACACACAAACACATGCCTGGCCCTTAAGGGAGAAATTTTCTTTAGTGATGTAATTACTAACAAAGTGCCCATTCTATAATAAAAGCTCACCTATTCTCCTTAATCAACTCTAATGAAACCCATAGATCAGAAAATTGCCTTAGCAGATAAGGAGATACTTCCCACAAAGACTGACTATCTGGGTTTGATATCCAGGACCCACATCATGGAAGGAGAAAACTGATTCCTGAAACTCATTTCCTGACCTGTACATAATCACAGAAACACACACACACACACACACACACACAAAGTGCCATTTTAAAAAGTCTTTAAAATTAAAATAAATTTGATGAACTTATTAGATCACCAAAAAGGTTAAAGATATGAGAGCAGAAGGAGGATTTGATGTGAAAAGGAAGGAGATCAGAGGGAATGGGGCAGGGGGTACGAGAGGGTTATAAAAGGATATGACCAAAATATGTACATGAAGTTGGGTTGTGTTGGCACATGCCTTTAGTCCCAGCTCTCAGAAGGCTCAGGAGGATCTCTCTGTTTGAGGCCAACCTGGTCCACAAATCCAGTTCCAGGACAGCCAGAGCTGTTACACAAAGAAACCCTGTCTCAAAAAACAAAACAAAACAAGAAAGTACATGTATGGAAACGTCATAACTAAATCTAGTATTCTATATATGTTAATAAAACAAAAATGAAATAATTAATCTTACAATTTTATAAATCAATTACTGCTCAAATGAACAGAAAGTATGTTTCTTGATTAGTACAAACAATAAATTAGTTTTCTGCTGTATTTGTTTAACTAGCTTAGAACCTAACATTCTGCAAGAAGCCACCAACAAAAATAGAAATACTAAGTAAAATATTTTTTGTGTGTGTACCGTATAATAGAAGCAGTAATTGCATAACATTAAATGTCCATAAACATTATAAATACCATAGTTCGTTATTTCCTCAGTAGCACCAACCTGATACTACCTAGATTATCATCATTCTTTCATTCACTAAAATATAAATGGCAGGCCACGTGGACCCAATGTTCTATAGATACTGGAAAGGATGAACCAGGAAACAAAATACTCCCCATCCCAAGTACAACCCAGCTAAGAAGGTAAGAGAAGTCATTTCAAGGGTTCCGGAAGATTATTGGAGAGTACCATAGAAGCTAAGGGTCAAATCACCCAGGTTGTTATTTATCCTGCCTCTGTGGTGTGTGTGTGTGTCTCTTTAGGTAGATAGACGTGCTGATCTCCAACTCCGGATCCTCCTGCCTCAGTCACAAGAGTGCTGGAATTATAGATGTGAGTCACCACGTCCTGCTGGGGACTAGGATCTTAAAATGGTTTAAGCATCTGCATGACAGTTTAAAAATAAGACACAGACGTTGTGGGAAATGACCTCAGAGTGCTGTCTCCCTTTTCCAAAGCTACGTTATTGTTTAGGTTGGGTTGGGCGACATCCTCCCTGGAAGATAGGATCCTGCTCTGCGGCTCGCGCTCTAACTGGCTATTGCGGGCTGCACTATGCAAGAGAGGTTGCCTCACTATTACCGCGGGCGGGCACTCACCCCGACGCCCTCCCCCGCCCCCGATCCCTCCGAACTCACTGGTGCGCGCCCGGGACCGCGCGCCACCGAGCTCTACGGGCGCTCCCGTCGCGCAGCGCGGTTCAGTTGACCCGCGGGCGCCAGACGCTGCGCTCCGGCGGGCGCAGCCGCGGCGGCGCGGGCCTCCCTAGCTGACACTCCCCCTGCTCGCCCCTCCCCCGCCGCGGCGGAATCCCGCCCGCCCGCGCGCGAGCCCGAGGCCGCTTCCCTGGTACCAGCGTCTAGAAGGATCCCGGCTGCGGCGATTACTCGGCCACGGGCGCGCCGGGGTCGTCCTAGGGTCGCGGCGGAGACCGCAGTCCGAGCGGCGCGGTGGCCTCCTCCGCGAGGGAAGCCTGCGACGCTTCTCATCGAGGCTTCTCATCGGTTCACGCCGGAGAGCCTCCTCCGCGAACCCCAGCGACGGCCGCACCGGCAGCGCGGCGGGATGAGCGGTAGCAGCGCGGCGCCGGGCTCGGGGTCCTCCCCAGCCGCCTGTCGCTTTGCACACTACTTCGTGCTGTGCGGGATCGATGCGGACAGCGGGCTGGAGCCGGACGAGCTGGCGGGTAAGGCCGGGCTGGCTGCGGAGGCGCTAGGGAGGCGAGGTGCGGGCTCCAGACAAAAAGTCCGCGGCAGTAGCTGCGCTCGGGCTAGAGGGGCACTCGTGGGCGACATAATGACATTGTTGTTAATTCCGCGCTCTTGGCTAAGCCCCTGCGTGCTGGGTCCGCGTTACTGGCCCGGACCCCCAGAGGGCCGGACCCCTCCGCTGCTCGCGGGTGGCTCATGGCGTGCGGGACCCAGCTGTGCAGTGGTTTGTGAAGTTTGGCCCTGGCGGCCCAAGCGCTGGTCGGCAGCTCCGGAAAGGAGTCGGGACTGCCGGGCGACGACGAGGTCCGCACGGGCGGGAGGCCCAGCGGGATCGACCCCGAGCGCTCTGGGTTGGCGCCACCCCACCCCCACCCCCATCCCGGTTCTGCGATGACGAGCGAGTCACCCTTTGGAATCCCGTGGATTTGGCAGTGCCAGTGCCGCGAGCTAGCGAGGACCTTTGGACACTTGGGTTGCGGCCTGACTCTTTGTTGATACCCCTGCCCGGTTCCTGAGTTAACGTAGTTGGACTATCCTCCCCAGAGGGGCGCACTGTGAGTCACGCCGAGGTGTCACTGGAGGAGCATGGCCCCCATTTGACGGGTTTGGTGACGCAGTGCGGGACTGAGCTGGGGAACGTACCCTGGGAACCTGGGCAGTTGAAGGATGATAGAGAAATGTAGAGAGCAGGCCGGAGAAATGACTGAATTTTCACTCTGCTTTCCTCTACGGGACCCGAATTGTGATTTTTTTTTTTTTTTAAAGGGTGAGACACATAACACCTACCACCTGAACTTTATCTGTGTCAGTGCTAAACACTTAGGTCATAGCCTTTCGGAGCAGCTTTTTTGGAATATAGCATCTCTAGTTGATTGCACTAGTATAGATTTTTCTCTCTTCCTTTGAGGATAGGGCTGGGAAGAATGTATTAAATAATAAATGATAGTAAACAAAACGGCTCAGTCTTTACTAATACAGTCTCACGTCTTAACTGAGCATCTTATTAAGTCAGTTTCACAGCAAAATGTTTTCAACAAAAACTAAGTATAGTTTTAGAGGAATAATGAAATACCAAGTTTTTCCTTTATGTGTAATTATGTAATCATACTGTTTCTTCAGCTAAGATTTCATGTACATGTTAAGAATAACATTGTTAAGGGACATGAAATTGTTGTGTGCGTGAGAGGGGGTCGGGGTGGTGGTGAGTGTCTGCAGAGTGAATTTGGAGAAAGATCTTGACTGAGAAAAAAGTATTTTTCTAGGACTTCTCTAAACAACTAGGATTTCTTAGGCCTTCTATGGCAGGTGAGTGATGAAAGAAAAAAGCTACTATTTGTCCTCTCTTTGTCTACTAACACCAGAACATCACCTTTTAAAAAGTATGTTCTGAGACTCTTTAAAAAAATCACTCTTTTTTCTTTTTTAAATTTTTATTTATTTATTTATTTATTTATTTATGTTTTTTTGAGACAGGGTTTCGCTGTGTAGTCCTGCTTGTCCTGGAACTCACTCTGTAGACCAGGCTGGCCTCGAACTCAGAAATCTGCCGGCCTCTGCCTCCCAAGTGCTGGGATCAAAGGTGTGCGCCACCACCGCCCGGCTTTTTTTGTTTTGTTTTATTTTGTTTGTTTTTTCGAAAAATCACCCTTTATTTTCACCTCAGTCTTCATTAAGCAGTATCTCCTATTGTTCTTTTGATTGTCCTTGTTGTATTACTACTTAGAAAAGAAAGATTCTTGGGCCAGAGGGATGCTCAGTGAAAGCATGTACTAATCTTGCTGAGGACCCAAGTTTGAATCTCAGCACCCAGATTAGGTGGCTTATAAGCACTTATAGTTCTAGTTCTAAAGGAGCTGACACTCCTGGCCTCTGAGGGCACTTTCTCTAACACACGCGCACGTATACACACATACTTAAAAGTTATGAAAATCTAGAAAAAGATATTCTGTGCTAGTAATATAGTGAAGGAATTGTTTTTATCTTTTTTAGATTTATCTCTTTTTTTTAAGATTTATTTATTTATTTAATGTATATGAGTGCACTGTTGCTGTCCACAGACACACCAGAAGAGGGCATCGGATCCTAATTACAGATGGTTGTGAGCCACCATGTGGTTGCTGGGAATTGAACTCAGGACCTCTGGAAGAGCAGTCAGTGCTCTTAACCACTGAGCCATCTCTCCAGCCCTCCTAGATTTATCTTATGTGTATGAATGTTTATGTGCACTATATGCATGTCTGGTGCCTTTCAGAGTTTAGAAGAGGGTGGAGGGTGTTGGATCATCTGGAACTAGAGTTAGGAGTGGTTGTGACCCCTCTGTACTAGGAATTTACAGATTTAAGGCTTAGGAATCATACAGCTATTTGGCAAGTGTTTTATTTTCTAAGCTAATTTCTCTTCAGTTTAACTTAACCTTTAAGGAAGTTTAAGAGGCTGGGATAACAAGATAAGGGTTTTTTTTTTGTTTTGTTTTGTTTTTTTATGTTTCCTATCTCCTGTCTTAAATGTATCCTTTGTCTGAATAAACTTTTCTACTGCTTTCATACTTGACTTTACTTTTTTGTGCAATTGTTCACAAAAACAATGCCCGTAAGATCACAGTTTTTTAAAAACATAGACATTGGTACCCCTGAGGTGATTGTGTCAGCATTATTTTGTCTGGGTCTTCCCTCTCCTATCAGTACTTACTTCATTGGTTCATTGACAGCTATACCTCCAACCTTGAAAGTTTGTGTGCCAGAAAGAAACATCTTTTTAGTGGAAACACCAACGGGTCTTATTTATTGTGAAAAATTTGTAAATCATCTTGCTCCTGGTAGAAGGGACAAGGTAGGAGACAGTGAAAGAGGGGCATATGGATAAAAATTGGTAGAAAACAAATCATAAGACCCACTTGTCACTCCATGGATCGCTTTTGCTGATACTGACAACTCTTCCCTTTTTAGCTTGGAACACATTTGCACTTAGAGGAAAACAAATGGTGCAGAATTACCTAGACGAGTTCTCTAGACCTAGGATTTCTTGTAAGCCCTTCTATTTTTTTGTTTGTTTACCAAGATGTTAAATTAAATTGTGTGTGTGTGTGTGTGTGTGTGTGTGTGTGTGTGTAAGCCATATATGCATGGGTAGCCACAGAGACCAGAAGGTATTGGGTTCCCTAGAGGTAGAATTACAGGCAGTTCTGAGATGCCCAGTGTGAATGGACCAAACTAGGGTCTTCCAGAAGAGCAAAAAGTGCTTCTAATTGCTAAGCCATCTCTCCAATCATGACTATTTTTAGCCAGGTAAATTTACACGACTCTGAGAATATAGGCGTACAAACCAAACATTTACTGAAAAAAATCATAAATTTTATTTCAAAAATAGTTCTTTGATATATATAGTTTCACCATCTACAAAAAATGAAAATATATTTGCATATGAATGAGTCAAAAATATGGCCTTATTTTTTTGTAAAGAATTAAGTTTTGGCAGAATATTTGATATTGCAGGGGATGGCATCATCAGTGTTTTCTGAGTTGTTATTTTGATTTTGTAATCATCAGTGCTGATAATACTACTCTTCATGACAAAATTATATTAAGAATCATTTCAGAAATGGTTAATTTTAATAAAAAATTCCTTTCATATGTTTTTGTTTGTTTTAGGTTAGAGTCTTATGATATAGACCAGGCTGGCTTGGAACTTGCAGAAGCCTCTGATTCTTGAATCCTGGGATTAAAGATTTGAGCCAGGCTGGATATGCTAGTTTATGCTTTTAATCTCATCACCCAGGAAATATATTATAGCAGGTAGATGGATCTCTTGAGTTCTACCCAGAGCTACATTGTGAAAGTCTGTCTCAAAAATTAAAAAAAAAAAAGCTTGGACCACCTGGCCATTTCATGATTTTCTAAAGGGAAGCTTAAATAGCAACTCAAATAGTGATTTTTTTTTTTTAAAGAGAATTTTCTTTTTTAAGATTTATTTATTTATTTTATATGAGTACATTGTAGCTGTCTTTAGACACACCAGAAGAGGGCATCGGATCCAATTACAGATGGTTATGCGCCACCATGTGGTTGCTGGGATTTGAACTCAGGACCTCTGGAAGAGCAGTCAGAGCTCTTAACCGCTGAGCCATCTCTCCAGCCCCAAATAGTGATTTTTTTTTTTAAAAAATTATCTTTATTTTATGTATATAAATCTGCACATCTGATGCCTGTGGAGACCAGAAGAAGGTATTAGATCCCTTGGAGGTAGAGTTTGGATGGTTGTGAATCTCCATGTAGGTGCTGGATATTGAACCTGGGTTCAGTAAAAACAGCAAGTGCTTTTAATCACTGACCCAACTCTCTAGCTCCAAGACAACAATTTTTAAAATAATTACACTTATGCAATGTAATCCAAAAACATTAATCTGATAATTTCACACTGAGGAATGATAGCAGGAAGATATTAAAATCTTTCTGTTCCTTTTCTTTCCTTTCTTTCCTTTCTTTCTTTCTTTCTTTCTTTTTTTTTTAAGAGATGCAGGGTCTCAGATAGCCCAAGGTGGTCTTGAACTTGATTTGTAGGACCTTGAGCTTCAGGCCCTCCTGCCTCTATATACCAAGTATTAAGATTGCAGGTCTGCCAGGCAATGGTGGTGCATGCCTTTAATCCCAGCCTTGGAGGGCAGAGGCAGGTGGATTTCTGAGTTCGAGGGCAGCCTGGTCTACAGAGTGAGTTCCAGGACAGCCAGGGCTACACAGAAAAACCCTGTCTTGAAAAACCAAAAAAAAAAAGATTTCAGGTCTATATTACCAAACACATCTTGTTTTTTTTAACATATCTTGTTTTATGTATGAGTACACTGTAGCTATCTCCAGACACACCAGAAGAGGGCGTCAGATCCCATTACAGATGGTTGTGAGCCACCATGTAGTTGCTAGAAGAACAGTCAGTGCTCTTAACTGCTGAGCCATCTCTCCAGCCCTACCAAACAGATGGTTAATCCTCTCTCTTTTCAGTCCTGGGATTTGAACCCATAGTCTTCTGCATACTAAGTACTGAGCTATATCTCCATCCCTTTTTTACTTTGAAGTATTTTTTAATTTAATTTAATTTAATGTTATGTGTATGAATGTTTTGCCTGCATGCATGTTTATGCACTACATGTGAGCCTGGTGCCCAAGAAGGTTAGAAGTTGGCGTTTTGATCCCCCTGCAACTGGAGTGCCTTGTGAATGCTGGGAATCAAATCTTAGTCTTCTGGAAGACCAATCAGTGCTCTTAACTGTTGAACCATCTCTCAGTGCTCCTCCCCACCCCACAACCACCCACACACCAACTTTTTGAAATACTGCATAGCCTAACTATCCTGAAACTCAGGCTGGCCTCAAACTCAGAGAGCTCTGCCTCTGCTGGCATCACAGGTGTTCACCACCATAACAAGCCCCAGCTACTTTGTTTACTTTCAGTTATGAGTCAGGGTCTCATAAATTGACCAGGCTAGGCAGGTACTCACTTGGAAACCGAGCTAGGTCTTGGATTTGTGATCTTCCTGCCTCAGCCTCCTGAGTAGCTGGATTACAGGCATGTACCACCAGGCCCAGAAAACTTCAAATGCACAATAAAAACCATAATTTATATGTATATATAGTAGGCATGACTATGACCCAAGTTGTTTGGGACAGCATTCATTAGTGTCTGATGGCAAGACATCTTGTGCATGTCAAAAATGTGGTCATGTTCAAAACTAAGACTTCAATGATATTGTACAGTAAAGCCAGAACACTTCAATTCTTTATGCATTTGATTTTTAAATTAATTTTTAGTTGTTGCATGCGCATAATCCTTTTAGTGTTTACTCCATTTTTGTGACCCCCTCCTCACATTTTATGTGATTTTTGATAGGGTTATGACTTCAAATTTAAGTAGCAGAGTTCCCTAGAGTATCCAAAGGTGTAACTGACTGCCAAAGGAGACTCAGTCAATTGTAGAATCTCCTGCAGAATTGTGAAGCCTGTTTATTGAAAGTGTAACAAAATTATGTTTGCTTTTGAAATTAAATCTCATTCAGGCAGGAGTAAAAGTCTAGTGTTTTCTAAATGTGGACATAAGATCATTAAATAGACATATTTTGTTGAATCATTAGGTGAAAAGTAATTTTAATTTTCTTGCTCTTAATAATAAAGTCTTAAAAGGTTGCATAGTGATTTCTTGCTTTTGTAAATCCAACTGACTAGCATTTAACGCCCCTAAAATAATGAGGTAGTCTTACTTTCTAGTGTGGAAACTGTTTTGCACTCCATTCCCCTGTTTCCCACTCCATTCCCCTGTTTCCTGACCTTTGTCCTTTAACCCTGCTGCTTTGTAATAAGATTATAGGTCTTTGAGTTTCTCTCCAGTCTGCTCAGATTTCCTTGCACAACATAGAGCTTTTAAGCTTCCTTAAAAAGCTGTTTTTAGAAATGAAAAAACAACTCAGATTTAAGTGTGGATATGAGCTTTATAGACAATTGTTCTCAGCCTGGTCTACAGAGTGAGTTCCAGGAAAGCCAGAACTATACAGAGAAACCCTGTCTTTCCTTCCTTAATGTCCAAAGTATGTATTTAATTATACTTTAATAGAAACTTTAATTTGTTTTATTTTTGTATGACTTAATTTCCCTTCCCCCTTTGTGAGTAAAATGTTCTTGGAAAGTTTCATAAAATAAAATTGCTTGTTTAGGGAAAGGCTAAAAATTAGAGCTTTCTTGGGTAAGGAGCTCAAGAAAGACTCCGCACTGCTGATTTTCATAGTTGTTCCTCTAGACGTGGGAGCTTGGCGTCTGGATTGAAAGAGTATAATGCATGACCAGTAAATTACTTATGATCAAAGAAAACCACTGTTTTAATCTTTCTATAATGAGCGACTTGGACTTTATCTAAATTCTTGAAAATAGAGTAAGAAAAAATGAGGGAATTGAAAAGATGAACTTATTAGTAATAGCATATTAGTTGTTATTTGTTAGTTGTTATTAATAAGCTACTTTTGGGGGAAAGGGTAAAATTAGTGACTCATAAAGAGCTTGGGCTGATGCTTAATGACCTGAGTTCCATCCCCTAGAGATGAAAGGTGAGAACCAACTCCACAGAATTGTGCTCTGGCCATCACAGTTGCTGCTGCTGCATCATCATCATCATCATCATCATCATCATCATCATCATCACATCATCATCAACAACAACAAACACACACACATACACACACAATCATAATAGTTATAAAAGAGTTTCAACTCAGCAGGAAAAGCACCTGCTTCCAAGCCTGATGACCTGAGACCCACATTATAGAAGAAGAGAACTGAGCCAAGTCTAGAAAGCCGTCCTCTGACTTCCACAAGTGCCTTGGCGTTGATGTTCTTTCAAGTCAATCAGTGTAGAAGTTTAAAAAGCGAGAGGTTGGAGATACTGGATTTGTTGGTTTTTTTTTTTTTTTTTTTTTTTTTTTTTTTTAGGTTTTAAGAGACAGGGTTTCTCTGTGTAGCCCTGGTTGTCCTGGAACTTACTCTGTAAACCAGGCTGGCCTCAAACTCAGAAATCTGCCTGCCTCTGCATCACAAGCACTGGGATTAAAGGTGTGCGCTACCACTGCCCGGCTAAAAACCACAACTCTTGCTTTTTTATTTTGCATTCTATCTCAGATTTATCTAGAAAATTGAGCATCTGTTTGTCTTATTTATTTATTTATTTATTTATTTAGAGGGATCTCATGTATCCAATGCCTGCCTCAAAACTCATTGCATAGCCTAGGAGATAACTTTTTAAGTCCTATCCTCTTGCCTTTCTTTTTTATTTTTATTTATTTTATGTGTATGAGTACATTGTCACTGTATAGATGGCCATGAGCCATCATGTGTATGGCTGCTGTTGGTCTCAGGACCTCTGCCGGCCCAGCTCGCTCCGGCCCCTGCTCGCTCCCTCGTAATTTACTGCAGCTGTCTTCAGACACACCAGAAGAGGGCGTCCGATCTCAGTACGGGTGGTTGTGAGCCACCATGTGGTTGCTGGGATCTGAACTCAGTACCTTCGGAAGAGCGGTCAGTGCTCTTACCCGCTGAGCCATCTCGCCAGCCCCTCCTCTTGCCTTTCAAGTGCTGGGACTACAAGAGTATGCCACCACCATACCCAGTATATCTCAGTAATTTTAATAGAAATTTCTGAGGACTGTCTGTTTTAGATACTGTCTGAAAGATTTATAAAATGAAGCTTTTCGACTTTAGTTCTCATGGCATTTTCTTATTTTACTGAGAGTAAAGATAAATACAGTAATTGGTTTGAAATAACAAAGGGCAGTAAATGCTTTGTTATTTTTAAAGAATTGTGAGTTTTCTATTTGAACAGTAATATATACTCAGATCTAAAACTGGAGTGTATATAAGACTGCTTTAAGAAAATAACCACCGTTCGAGGCCAGCCTGGTCTACAGAGTGAGTTCCAGGACAGCCAGGGCTACACAGAGAAACCCTGTCTCAAAAAAAAAAAGAAAAAAAAAAAAAAAAAGAAAAGAACCACCACCTGTTATTCCACAGAGACAGAATGTAAAATAAAAATAGAACTTCTCATTTCCGGTTTTTAACTGGAAGCCAGAGTGACCACATGATTACTGCTAAATGAGCTGAACATTAACTTTAAAAAAAATTGAGTAATATTTTAAAATGTATTTTTAAAGATTTTATGCCTATGCATATTATATATGAAGCATATCCTGCATAAGTCCTTCTACCCTCTGAACTTCTTTTTTGTCCTATCCCTCATTACTAGACACATTTGTTCCTCAGTTAACTTCTATGTTCTTTCTTTTCTTCCTTTCTTTCATTTTGTTTTGTTTTTTGAGATATTGTCTGTCTATGTAGCCTTGGCTGTTCTGAAACTTCCTATATAGACCTGGGACTCACAGATCCACCTACTATGCTCTCTGGGGTGCAGGAGCTAAAGTTGTGCACACCACACCTGGCCCCATACTTCTATCTTCATGTGAGATAAAGAAGCTATGTTAAGTATCCATATGAAAATCTAGGAATGACAAATGAGAGAAAACACGATGTTTCTCTTAATGAAATTGGCATAATTTACCTAATTATAATAATTTCTAGTTGCATCAGCAAAATATTTTATCCAAATTGTTACTATTTAATTTGTCCTGTGATATTTGTAAAGATCTCAACATATAGATGTTGATTCAAAGAATAAGTGGATACATAAAATGAAGTTCTATTCCAGTTGTTTACTGTCAAAGAAATCAAAACCCTGGTACTTGGAATACATTTTATTTCCTTTCAGAATCCCTCCATACCATCAGTAATTAAAGTACAATTGGAAAAGAAAGAATAACTTTGGATCTTGGAAGCTTAACATTAAAATAATCTCCTCTTTAGTTGTTCTTTTTTTTTTTTCTTCCTGTAATGGAAAGGAGAAAGGACAACACTAACAACAAATTAAATGGGAGAACAGCAAAGCTTAGTAAGCAGAAGAGGCAACTCAGTGACAAGATAAACTATGGATCTCTGTCCTACTGGAGTGTGAGACTTCTCTTGTAGTCACTCAGCAAAATCATGATGTATTCAGAGGTCACAAGAAACCTGTGAGGGAAACGTGGCTGTCTTCCTTACAGGTTGCATTAGACAATATTTGAGGAGGCTGGACTGCCCAGCGACAGCACCAGTTCCCTTCCTAAGTCTCCAGATAAGGTTATATAAATATTCCACGGTCACTGCTGGGCACTGACTCTAGAATGTCTGCAGCTTCCCTTTACACATAGCAGGAATAATAAGAACAGAGACAATGTTTTGCTCTTTTTTTTTTTTTTCCCTTTTTTCTTTTTTTGGTTGTTGGTGCTTTCAGAATTCTCAGGCCATGTTGCTATAAAGAAGTTCTGATTTCTGACCCCTTCCGAAAATGACTTTCTTCCTAAAACACAATATGAGTTTCAAATGAACAAACAAACAAACAAAACCCTATAACTTTGTATGCTAGCCTAGAAATTTAACTTAAAGACATTCAAAAGTAATTAAAAAATTTTTAAAGTTCATTTGTCATAATAAACTTAGATAAATGTTTATAATTTTCAATTAGCCTCCCAGTTTACTGAAAATTAATAGATTTTTAAAAAATTATTTTATCTATTTAATGTGCATAGGTATTTTGTCTCCATGTATGTCTGCACACCATTCGCATGCCAGATCCCCTGCAACTGGAGTTACAGGTAATTGTGACATGCCTTGTGGGTGCTAGGAATAGAATCAGGGTCTTTTGGAAGAGTAGCCAGTGCCACAACCACTGAGCCATCTCTAGCACTGGAGGGTGGTTTTTGAAGGCAGGTCTCACTTTGTAGCCTTAGCTAGCCTGGAACTCATTCTGTAAACCAGATTCGTCTCAAACTCAGAGAGCTAGGATTAAGTATGTGTACTGTCACACCTGACATAGAATATGGCTCATGTTAGTAAAGTAGTGCCTTCTGAAATCTGTTGCTTACTTATTTATTTTGAATAAATGAAACAAAACTCCTAGAAGAAAAAAATACATTAACAAAGAGAACTGGACATGAATAGTTTCAGTCCTTGGAAGGCTTGAGGAAGGAGGCTCAAGAGATCAAGGCCAGCCTCTCCTACAGAGTGATTTTGAAACCATACTGTAAATGTGAGACACTGTCTCAAAGGATGCAAATTAGAGAGGGTGGGAGGAGGAAGCAAAGAGAAAATGAACACAGAGTGGCTAGCTTCTATTTAGAGAGGTTGTATTTGCATTTTTTTGTGAAATTAACTCTATGTGTCTCCCACCTTCTCTCTCCCAGAATTCTTCCTCCTTCCGGATGTCTCACCTCTATTTCCTGCATAAGCCATAGGCCGTAGGCTTTTTCATTGAAAAGTGATATATCCATACAATACACAAGATAGTCTCTGTACATTTGCTTCTCTAAGGTTTATTTATTTTATGTGTATATGTGTTTTGCCTGCATGTATGTATGTGTACCATGTGTGTTATGTCTAGTGCCCAAAGAGGGTAGAAGAGGATATTGGGTCCTCTGGAACTGGGCTTACAGATGGTTGTAAGCTGTTATGTGGGTGCTAGGAATGGAGGAATATGAGTCTTCTATAAGAACATTCAGGGACACTTACCTCTCTAGACCCTGGAATTTTATTTTAATTAAAAGCTTTTTTTTTTTTTTTTTTTTTATTAGGTATTTTCTTCATTCACATGTACACTTTCCCTCTCCCATTTTCCCCTCCAACACAAACAAACGAACAAACAAACAAACACAAGAACAAACCCCTTCTGCCTCCCCCCTCCCAATGCCTGTCCCCCCACCCTCTCCCACCCATTGGCCCTGGCATTCCCCCACACTGGGGCACAAAACTCTCACAAGGCCGAGGTCCCTCACTCCTATCGATGATCGAATTTACAATCCTCCACCACATACCTGCTGCCAGTACACTCAATCCCACCCTGTATAGTCCTTGATTGGTGGTTGGGTCCCTGGGAGCTCTGAGGGTACTAGTTAGTAATTGTTGTTCGTCCTAAGGGGCTGCAAACCCTTCAGCTCCATAGAACCTTTCTCTAACTCCTTCATTGGGGAC